>NC_069406.1:1021323-1179767 GCF_026875155.1 Cherax quadricarinatus | reverse complement strand
AATTTTTGGGGGGGAGCTAGAATTTTTCGAATTGGTGGGGTGAAAAAGCAGAGTCTCAGTAATTGTGTGGGGGGTTTTTTTTTTTTTTTTTTTTTTTAGAGAGGGTAGAAGTTTCAAGTAATTGCTATGGTGGGGAAAATCGGTAGTCCCCAGTAATTGCTGTGCTGAAGAAGCTAGTAGTCTGTAATTGCTCTTTTGGAGAGGCTACTAGTCTCAGTAATTGCTGTGGTTGAGAGGCTAGTAGTCTCAGTAATTGCCCTTTGAAGCTTAGGCTAGTAGTTCAGTTTAAATTGCTGGTTGGATGGAGAGGATAGTAGTCTCAGTAATTGCTGTGGTGGAGAGTCTAGTAGTCTCAGTAATTTCTGTAGTGGAGCAGCTAGTAGTCTCAGTAAAGGCTGTGTTAGAGAGGCTAGTAGTCTCAGTAATTGCTCTTGTGTAGAAGCTAGTAGTCTCAGTAATTGCTCTGGTGGAGAGGTTAGTAGTCTAAACAATTTCTGTGGTGGACAGGTTAGTAGTCTCAGGAATTGCTGTGGTGGAGAGTCTAGTAGTCTCAGTAATTGTTTTCGTGAAGAGCCTAGTAGTCTCAGAAATTGCTGAGGTGGAGAGGCTCGTAGTGTCAGTAATTCCTGGGGTGGAGATACTAGTAGTCTCAGAAATTGCTATGGTTGAGAGTCAAGTAGTCTCAGTAATTGCTCTAGTGGAGAGGTTAGTAGTCTCAGTAATTGCTGTGGTGGAGAGGCTTGTAATCTCAGTAATTGCTGTGGTAGAAAGGCTAGTAGTCTTAGTGGTTGCAGTGGTGGGGAGTCTAGTAGTCTCAGTAATTACTGTCGTAGAGAGGGTAGTATTCTCAGTAATTGCTCTGGTTGAGAGGATAGTTGTCTCAGTAATTGCTGTAGTGGAGAGGCTGGAAATGTCAATTGCTGTGCTGAAGAGGCTAGTAGTCTCAGTAATAACTGTTGTGGAAAGTCTAGTAGTCTCAGTAATTGCTGTGGTGGAAAGGCTAGTAGTTTCAGTAATTGCTGTGGTGGAGAGTCTAGTAGTCTCAGTAATTGCTGTGGTGGAGAGGCTAGTAGTTTCATTAATTGCTGTGGTGGAGAGGCTAGAAGTCTCAGTAATTGCTGTGGTGGAAAGTCTAGTAGTCTCAGAAATTGCTGTGGTGAAGAGGTTAGTAATCCAAGTAATTGCTGCGGTTCTGTGGTTAAGAGGCTAGTAGCCTCAGTAATTGCTGTGGTGGAGAGGCTAGTAGTCTCAGTAATTGCTGAGGTGGAGAGTCTAGTAGTCTAAGTAATTGATGTGCTGAAGAGGCTAGTAGTCTCAGTAATTGACGTGGTGGAAAGTTTAGTAGTCTCAGTAATTGCTGTGGTGGACAGGCTAGTAGTCTCAGTAATTGCTGAGGTGGAGAGTCTAGTAGTCTAAGTAATTGATGTGCTGAAGAGGCTAGTAGTCTCAGTAATTGCTGTGGTTGAGAGGCTAGTAGTCTCAGTAATTGCTGTGCTGAAGAGGCTAGCAGTCTCAGTAATTGCTGTGGTTGAGAGGCTAGTAGTCTCAGTAATTGCTGTGGTTGAGAGGCTAGTAGTCTCAGTAATTGCTGTAGTGGAGAGGCTAGAAGTCTCAGTAATTGCTGTGATGGAGAGGCTAGTAGTCTCAGTAATTGCTGTGTGAAGAGGCTTGTAATCTCAGTAATTGCTGTGGTTGAGAGGGTAGTAGTCTCAATAATTGCTGTGGTGGAGAGTCTAGTAGTCTCAGTAATTGCTGAGGTTCAGAGGCTAGTAGTTTCATTAATTGCTGTGGTGGAGAGGCTAGAAGTCTCAGTAATTGCTGTGGTGGAAAGTTTAGTAGTGCTAGTAAGTGCTGTGTTGAAGAGGCAAGTAGTCCAAGTAATTGCTACGGTTCTGTCGTTAAGAGGCTAGTAGCCTCAGTAATTGCTGAGGTGGAGAGGCAAGTAGTCTCAGTAATTGCTGTGCCGGAGAGGCTAGCAGTCTCAGTAACTACTGTGGTGGAAAGTCTAGTAGTCTCAGTAATTGCTGTGGTGGACAGGCTAGTAGTCTCAGTAATTGCTGACGTGGAGAGTCTAGTAGTCTCAGTAATTAATGTGCTGAAGAGGCTAGAAGTCTCAGTAATAGCTGTGGTTGGGAGGCTAGTAGTCTCAGTAATTGCTGTGCTGAAGAGGCTAGTAGTCTCAGTAATTGCTGTGGTTGAGAGGCTAGTAGTTTCAGTAATTGCTGTGGTGGAGAGGCTAGTAGTCTCAGTAATTGGTGTAGTGGAGAGGCTAGAAGTCTCAGTAATTGCTGTGATGGAGAGGCTTGTAATCTCATTAATTGCTGTGGTAGAAAGGCTAGTAGTCTTAGTAGTTGCAGTGGTGGGGAGTCTAGTAGTCTCAGTAATTACTGTGGTGGTGAGGCTTTTAGTCTCAGTAATTACTGTGGTGGAGTGGCTAGTAGTCTCAGTAATTGCTGAATTGAAGAGTCTAGTAGTCTCAGCAATTGCTGTGGTGGAGAGTCTAGTAGTCTCAGTAATTGCTGTGGTGGAGAGGCTAGTAGTCTCAGTAATTCCTTTGGAGGAAAGGGTAGAAGTTTCAGTAATTGCTGTGGTCGAAAGTCTGGTAGTCTCAGTAATTGCTGTGCCGAAGAAACTAGTAGTCTCAGTAATTGCTCTGGTGGAGATAATACTAGTCTCAGTAATTGCTGTGATAAAGAGGCTAGTAGTCTCAGTAATTGCTGTGGTGGAGAGTCTAGTAGTCTCAGTAATTGCTGAGGTGGAGCGGCTAGTAGTCTCAGTAAATGCTGTGGTAGAGAGGCTAGTAGTCTCAGTAATTCCTTTTATGTTGAGGCTAGTAGTCTCATTAATTGCTGCGGTGGAGACGTTAGTAGTCTAAGTAATTGCTGTTGTGGACAGGTTAGTAGTCTCGGGAATTGCTGTGGTGGAGAGTCTAGTAGTCTCAGTAATTGTTTTGGTGAAGAGGCTAATAGTCTCAGAAATTACTGTGGTGCAGAGGCTAGTAATGTCAGTAAATGCTGGGGTAGAGATGCTAGTAATCTCAGTAATTGCTGTTGTTGAGAATCTAGTGGTCTCAGTAATTGCTGTAGTTGAGAAGTTAGTAGTCTCAGTAATTGTTGTGGTGGAGAGGCTAGCAGTCTCAGTAATTGCTGTGGTGGAGAGGCTAGAACTCTCAGTAATTTCTATGGTGGACAGTCTAGTGGTCTCAGTAATTGCTGTGGTGGAGAAGCTAGTAATCTCAGTAATTGCTGTGGTGGAGTGGCTAGCAGTCTCAGTAATTGCTGTGGTTGCGAACTTAGTAGTCTCAGTAATTTCTGTGGAGGAGAATCTAGTATTCTCAGTAATTGTTGCGGTAGAGAGGCTAGTATTCTCAGTAATTGCTTTGGTTGAGAGCCTAGTTCTCTCAGTAAGTGATGTTGTGGAGAGGCTAGAAATGTCAGTAATTGCTGTGATGGAGAGGCTAGTAGTCTCAGCAATTGCTGGGGCGGAGAGGCTAGTAGTCTCAGTAATTGCTGTGGTGGAGAGGCTAGAAGTCTCAGTAATTGCTGTGTTGGAGAGGCTAGTAGTCTCAGTAATTGATGTGGTGGAGAGTCTAGTAGTCTCAGCAATTACTGTGGTGGAGAGGCTAGTAGTCTCAGTAATTGCTGTGGTGGAGAGTCTAGTAGTCCCAGTAATTGCTGTGCTCAAGAGGCTAGTAGTCTCAGTAATTGCTGTGGTGGAGAGGCTAGTTGTCTCAGTAATTGCTGTTGTGGAAAGGCTAGAAGTCTCAGTAATTGCAGTGATTGAGAGGCTAGTAGTCTCAGTAATTGCTGTGGTGGAGAGTCTAGTAGTCTCAGTAATTGCTGTGATGGAGATACTAATAGTTTCAGTAATTGCTGTGGAAGAAAGGCTAGTAGTCTTAGTAGTTGCAGTGGTGGAGAGTCTAGTAGTCTCAGTAATTACTATGGTGATGAGGCTAGTAGTCTCAGTAATTGCTGTGGTGGAGTGGCTAGTTGTCTCAGCAATTGCTGTAGTGGAGAGTCTAGTATTCTCAGTAATTGCTGTGGAGGAGAGTCTAGTATTCTCAATAATTGCTGTGGTGGAGAGGCCAGTAGTCTCAGTAATTGCTGTGGTAGAGAGGGTAGAAGTTTCAGTAATTGCTATGGTGGAAAGTCTGGTAGTCTCAGTAATTGCTGTGCTGAAGAGGCTAGTAGTCTGTAATTGCTCTGGAGGAGAGGCTACTAGTCTCAGTAATTGCTGTGGTTGAGAGGCTAGTAGTCTCAGTAATTGCTTCGAAGCATAGGCTAGTAGTCTCAGTAATTGCTGTGATGGAGAGGATAGTAGTCTCAGTAATTGCTGTGTTGAAGAGTTTAGTAGTCTCAGTAATTGCTGTAGTGGAGCAGCTAATAGTCTCAGTAAAGGCTGTGTTAGAGAGGCTAGTTGTCTCAGTAATTGCTCTTGTGTTGAAGCTAATAGTCTCAGTAATTGCTCTGGTGGAGAGGTTAGTAGTCTAAGCAATTGCTGTGGTGGACAGGTTAGTAGTCTCAGTAATTGCTGTGGTGTAGAGGCTAGTAGTCTCAGTAATTTCTGTGGTGGACAGTCTAGTAGTCTCAGTAATTGCTGTGGTGGAGAAGCTAGTATTCACAGTAATTGCTGTGGTGGAGTGGCTAGCAGTCTCAGTAATTGCTGTATTTGCGAACCTATTAGTCTCAGTAATTACTGTGGTCGTGAGGCTTTTAGTCTCAGTAATTACTGTGGTGGAGTGGCTAGTAGTCTCAGTAATTGCTGAATTGAAGAGTCTAGTAGTCTCAGCAATTGCTGTGGTGGAGAGTCTAGTAGTCTCAGTAATTGCTGTGGTGGAGAGGCTAGTAGTCTCAGTAATTCCTTTGGAGGAAAGGGTAGAAGTTTCAGTAATTGCTGTGGTCGAAAGTCTGGTAGTCTCAGTAATTGCTGTGCCGAAGAAACTAGTAGTCTCAGTAATTGCTCTGGTGGAGAGAATACTAGTCTCAGTAATTGCTGTGATAAAGAGGCTAGTAGTCTCAGTAATTGCTGTGGTGGAGAGTCTAGTAGTCTCAGTAATTGCTGAGGTGGAGCGGCTAGTAGTCTCAGTAAATGCTGTGGTAGAGAGGCTAGTAGTCTCAGTAATTCCTTTTGTGTTGAGGCTAGTAGTCTCATTAATTGCTGCGGTGGAGACGTTAGTAGTCTAAGTAATTGCTGTTGTGGACAGGTTAGTAGTCTCGGGAATTGCTGTGGTGGAGAGTCTAGTAGTCTCAGTAATTGTTTTGGTGAAGAGGCTAATAGTCTCAGAAATTACTGTGGTGCAGAGGCTAGTAATGTCAGTAAATGCTGGGGTAGAGATGCTAGTAATCTCAGTAATTGCTGTTGTTGAGAATCTAGTGGTCTCAGTAATTGCTGTAGTTGAGAAGTTAGTAGTCTCAGTAATTGTTGTGGTGGAGAGGCTAGCAGTCTCAGTAATTGCTGTGGTGGAGAGGCTAGAACTCTCAGTAATTTCTATGGTGGACAGTCTAGTGGTCTCAGTAATTGCTGTGGTGGAGAAGCTAGTAATCTCAGTAATTGCTGTGGTGGAGTGGCTAGCAGTCTCAGTAATTGCTGTGGTTGCGAACTTAGTAGTCTCAGTAATTTCTGTGGAGGAGAATCTAGTATTCTCAGTAATTGTTGCGGTAGAGAGGCTAGTATTCTCAGTAATTGCTTTGGTTGAGAGCCTAGTTCGTCTCAGTAAGTGATGTTGTGGAGAGGCTAGAAATGTCAGTAATTGCTGTGATGGAGAGGCTAGTAGTCTCAGCAATTGCTGGGGCGGAGAGGCTAGTAGTCTCAGTAATTGCTGTGGTGGAGAGGCTAGAAGTCTCAGTAATTGCTGTGTTGGAGAGGCTAATAGTCTCAGTAATTGATGTGGTGGAGAGTCTAGTAGTCTCAGCAATTACTGTGGGGTGGAGAGGCTATAGTCTCAGTAATTGCTGTGGTGGAGATGTCTAGTTAGTCCCAAATAATTGCTGTGCTCAAGAGGCTAGTAGTCTCAGTAATTGCTGTGGTGGAGAGGCTAGTTGTCTCAGTAATTGCTGTGGTGGAAAGGCTAGAAGTCTCAGTAATTGCAGTGATGGAGAGGCTAGTAGTCTCAGTAATTGCTGTGGTGGAGAGTCTAGTAGTCTCAGTAATTGCTGTGATGGAGATACTAATAGTTTCAGTAATTGCTGTGGAAGAAAGGCTAGTAGTCTTAGTAGTTGCAGTGGTGGAGAGTCTAGTAGTCTCAGTAATTACTATGGTGATGAGGCTAGTAGTCTCAGTAATTGCTGTGGTGGAGTGGCTAGTTGTCTCAGCAATTGCTGTAGTGGAGAGTCTAGTATTCTCAGTAATTGCTGTGGAGGAGAGTCTAGTATTCTCAATAATTGCTGTGGTGGAGAGGCCAGTAGTCTCAGTAATTGCTGTGGTGGAGAGGGTAGAAGTTTCAGTAATTGCTCTGGTGGAAAGTCTGGTAGTCTCAGTAATTGCTGTGCTGAAGAGGCTAGTAGTCTGTAATTGCTCTGGAGGAGAGGCTACTAGTCTCAGTAATTGCTGTGGTTGAGAGGCTAGTAGTCTCAGTAATTGCTTCGAAGCATAGGCTAGTAGTCTCAGTAATTGCTGTGATGGAGAGGATAGTAGTCTCAGTAATTGCTGTGTTGAAGAGTTTAGTAGTCTCAGTAATTGCTGTAGTGGAGCAGCTAATAGTCTCAGTAAAGGCTGTGTTAGAGAGGCTAGTTGTCTCAGTAATTGCTCTTGTGTTGAAGCTAGTAGTCTCAGTAATTGCTCTGGTGTAGAGGCTAGTAGTCTCAGTAATTTCTGTGGTGGACAGTCTAGTAGTCTCAGTAATTGCTGTGGTGGAGAAGCTAGTATTCACAGTAATTGCTGTGGTGGAGTGGCTAGCAGTCTCAGTAATTGCTGTATTTGCGAACCTATTAGTCTCAGTAATTGCTGTGGTTGAGAATCTAGTAGTCTCAGTAATTGCTGACGTAGAGAGGCTAGTATTCTCAGTAATTGCTCTGGTTGAGAGGCTAGTTGTCTCAGTAATTGATGTTCTAGAGAGGCTAGAAGAGTCAGTAATTGCTGTGCTTGAAAGGCTAGAAATCTCAGTAATCACTGTGATGGAAAGTCTAGTATTCTCAGTAATTGCTGTGGTGGAGAGGCTAGTTGTCTCAGTAATTGCTGTGGTGTAGAGTCTAGTAGTCTCAGTAATTGTTGTGGTGGAGAGGCTAGTTGTCTCAGTAATTGCTGTGGTGTAGAGTCTAGTAGTCTTAGTAATTGCTGTGGTGGAGAGGATAGAAGTCTCAGTAAATGCTGTGGTGGAAACTCTAGTAGTTTCAGTAATTGCTGTGCTGAAGAGGTTAGTAGTCTCAGTAATTGCTGTGGTTGAGAGGCTAATACTCTCAGTAATTGCTGTGTTGGAGAGGCTAGTTGACTCAGTGATTGCTGTGCTGGAGAGGCTAGAAGTCTCAATAATTACTGTGGAGGAAAGTCTAGAAGTCTTAGTAATTGCTGTGGTTGAGAGGCTAATAGTCTCAGTAATTGCTGTTGTGGAGAGGCTAGAAGTCTCAGTAATTGCAGTGACGGAGAGACTAGTAGTCTAAGTAATTGCTGTGATGGAGAGGCTAGTAGTCTCAGTAATTACTGTGGTGGAGAGTCTAGTAGTCTCAGTAATTGCTGTGGTAGAAAGTCTAGTAGTCTTAGGAGTTGCTGTGGTGGAGAGTCTAGTAGTCTCAGTAATTACTGTTGTGGTGAGGTTAGTAGTCTCAGTAATTGCTGTGGTGGAGTATCTAGTAGTCTCAGTATTTGCTTTAGTGGAGAATCTAGTAGACTCAGTAATTGCTGAGGTGGAGCGGCTAGTAGTCTCAGTAAATGCTGTGGTAGAGAGGCTAGTAGTCTCAGTAATTGTTCTTGTGTTGAGGTTAGTAGTCTCATTAATTGCTGTGGTGGAGACGTTAGTAGTCTAAGTAATTGCTGTTATGGACAGGTTAGTAGTCTCAGGAATTGCTGTGGTGGAGAGTCTACTAGTCTCAGTAATTGTTTTGGTGAAGAGGCTAATAGTCTCATAAATTGCTGTGGTGGTGAGGTTGGTAGTGTCATTAAATGCTGGGGTGGAGATGCTAGTAGTCTCAGTAATTGCAGTGGTTGAGAATCTAGTAGTCTCAGTAATTACTGTAGTGGAGAGGTTAGTAGTGTCAGTAATTGCTGTGGTGGAGAGGCTAGCAGTCTCAGTAATTGATGTGGTGGAGAGGCTACCAGTCTCAGTAATTTCTGTGGTGGACAGTCTAGCAGTCTCAGAAATTGCTGTGGTGGAGAAGCTAGTAATCTCAGTAATTGCTGTGGTGGAGTGGCTAGCAGTCTCAGTAATTGCTGTGGTTGCGAACTTAGTAGTCTCAGAAATTTTTGTGGAGGAGAATCTAGTAGTCTCAGTAATTGTTGCGGTAGGGAGGCTATAATTCTCAGTAATTGCTTTAGTTGAGAGGCTAGTTGTCTCAGTAATTGCTGTTGTGGAGAGGCTAGAAATGTCAGTAATTGCTGTGCTGGAGAGGCTAGTAGTCTCAGTAATTACTGTGGTGGAAAGTCTAGTGGTCTCAGTAATTGCTATGGTTGAGAGGCTAGTAGTCTCAGTAATTGCTGTGGTGGAGAGACTAGAAGTCTCAGTAATTGCTATAGTAGAGAGTCTAGTAGTCTCAGTAATTGCTGTGCTGGAGAGGCTAGTAGTTTCATTAATTGCTGTGGAGTAGACGCTAGAAGTCTCAGTAATAGCTGAGGTGGAAAGTCTAGTAGTCTCAGTAATTGCTGTGCCGAAGAGGCTACTAGTCTCAGTAATTGCTGTGATTGAGAGGCTAGTAGTCTCAGTAATTCCTGTGGTGGAGAGACTAGTCGTCTCATAATTGCTGTGCTTGAGAGGATAGTGGTCTCAGTAATTTCTGTGGTGGAAAATCTTGTAGTCTCAGTAATTGCTGTGATGGAGAGGCTAGTAGTCTCAGTCATTGCTGTGGTGTAAAGTCTAGTAGTCTCAGTAATTGCTGTGCTGAAAAGGCTAGTAGTCTCAGTAATTGCTAGGGTTCAGAGGCTAGTAGTCTCCGTAATTGCTATGGTGAACAGGCTAGTAGTCTCAGTAATTGCTGTGGTGGAGAGGCTAGAAGTCTCAGTAAATGCTGTGATGGATAGGCTAGTAGTCTCAGTAATTGCTGTGGTGGAGAGCCTAGTAGTCTCAGTAATTGCTACGATGGAGAGACTAGTAGTCTCATAATTGCTGTGCTTGAGAGGATAGTGGTCTCAGTAATTACTGTGGTGGAAAATCTTGTAGTCTCAGTAATTGCTGTGATGGAGAGGCTAGTAGTCTCAGTCATTGCTGTGGTGTAAAGTCTAGTAGTCTCAGTAATTGCTGTGCTGAAGAGGCTAGTAGTCTCAGTAATTGCTAGGGTTCAGAGGCTAGTAGTCTCCGTAATTGCTATGGTGAACAGGCTAGTAGTCTCAGTAATTGCTGTGGTGGAGAGGCTAGAAGTCTCAATAATTGCTGTGATGGATAGGCTAGTAGACTCAGTAATTGCTGTGGTGGAGAGCCTAGTAATCTCAGTAATTGCTACGATAGAGAGACTATTAGTCTCAATAATAACTGTGGTCGAAAGGTTAGTAGTCTTAGTAGTTGCAGTGGTCGAGAGTCTAGTAGTCTCAGTAATTACTGTGGTGGTGAGGCTAGTAGTCTCAGTAATTGCTCTGGTCTAGACACTACTAGTCTCAGTAATTACTGTGGTGGAGCGGGTAGTAGTCTCAGTAATTTCTGTGGTAGAGAGGCTAGTAGTCTCAGAAATTGCTTTTGTGTAGAGGCTAGTAGTCTCAGTAATTGCTGTGGTGGAGAGGTTAGTAGTCTCAGTAATTGCTGTGGGAGAGAGTCTACTAGTCTCAGTAATTGTTTTCTTTAAAAGGCTAGGAGTCTCAGAAATTGCTGTGGTGAAGCTAGTAGTGTCAGTGTTTGCTGGGCTGTAGATGCTAGTAGTCTCAGTAATTGCTGTGGTTGAGTGTCTAGTAGTCTCAGTAATTGCTGTAGTGGAGAGGTTAGTAGCCTCAGTAACTGCTGATGTGGATAGGTTAGTAGTCTCAGTAACTGCTGTGGTGGAGAGGATAATAGTCTCAGGAATTGCTATGGTGGAGAGTCTAGTAGTCTCAGTAATTGCTGTGGTGGAGAGGCTAGTAGTCTCAGGAATTACTGTAGTGGAGAGGGTGATATTCTCTGTAATGACTGTGGTATAGAGTGCAGTAGTGTCAATAATTGCTCTGGTGGACAGGCTAGCAGTCTCAGTAATTGCTGTGTTGGAGAGGCTAGTAGTCTCAGGAATTCCTGTATTGGAGAGGGTGATATTCTCTGTAATGACTGTGGTATAGAGTGCAGTAGTGTCAATAATTGCTCTGGAGGAGAGGCTAGCAGTCTCAGTAATTGCTGTGTTGGAGAGGCTAGTAGTCTCAGAAATTGCTGTGGTGGAGAGGCAAATAGTGTCAGTAATTGTTCTAGTGGAGAAGCTAGAAGTCTCAGTAATTGCTGAGGTAAAGAGCCTCGTAGTTTCAATAATTGTTTTGGTGGATAGGATAGTAGTGTCAGTAATTGCTGTGGTGGAGAGGCTAGTAGCCTCAGAAATTGCTGTGGTGGAGAGGCTAGTAGTGTCAGAAATTGCTCTATTGGAGGGGATAGAATTCTCAGTAATTGCTCTGGCGATAAGGCTAGTAGTTTCAGTAATTGCTTTGGCGAAGAGGCTAGTAGTCTCAGCAATTGCTAGGGTGGAGAGGCTAGTAGTCAAAGCAATTGCTGTGTTGGAGAGTCTAGTAGTCTCAGTAATTTCTGTGGTGGTGAGTCTAGTAGTCTCAGTAATTGCTGTGGTTGAGAGCCTAGTAGTCTCAGTAATAGGTGTGGTGGAGAGTCTATAAGTATCAGTAACTGTTGTGCTTAACAATCTAGTACTTTCACTAAATTCTGTAGTGGAGAGGCTAATAGTCTCAGTAATTGCTGTGGAGGAGACGTTAATAGTCTCAGTAATTGCTGAGGTGGAGAGGCTAGTAGTCACAGTAATTGCTGTGGTGGAGAGGCTAGTAGTCTCAGTAATTGCTCTATTGGAGAGGCTAGTAGTCTCAGAAATTAATGTCGTGGAAATTCTAGTGGTCTCAGTAATTGCTACAGTGGAGAGGCTACTAGTCTCAGTAATTGCTGTGGTGGAGAGGCTAGAAGTCTATGTAATTGCTGCGGTGGAGAGGCTAGTAATCTCAGTAATTGCTGTGGAGGACAGGCTAGTAGTCTCAGTAATTGCTGTTGTGTGGATGCTAGAAGTCTATGTAATTGCTGCGGCGGAGCGGCTAGTAGTCTCGGTAATTCCAGTGGTGGAGAGGCTAGTAGTCTCGGTAACTGCTGCTGTAGAGATGCTAGTAGTCTCAGTAAATGCTCTTGTGGAGAGTTTAGTAGTGTCAGTAATTGCTTTGGTGGAGAGGTTAGTAGTCTCAGTAATTGCTGAAATGGATAGGTCAGTAGTCGAGTGAATTGCTGTGGTGCAGAGGCTAGTAGTCTCAGAAATTGCTGTGGTGGAATGTCTAGTAGTCTCAGTAATTGTTGTGGTGGAGAGGCTAGTAGTCTTAGTAATTGCTCTGGTGGAGAGTCTAGTAGACTCAGTAATTGCTGTGAGGGAGAGTATAGTAATCTCAGTAATTGCCGTAGTTCAAAGCCTAGTAGACTCAGTAATTGCTGTGGTGGAGAGGTTAGTAGTCTAAGTAATTGCTGTGGTGGAGAGGTTAGTAGTCTCAGGAATTGCTGTGGTGGAGAGTTTAGTAGTCTTAGTAATTGCTGTGGCGGAGACGCCAGTAGTCTCGATAATTGCTGTGGTGAAGTGGCTGGTAGTCTCAGAAATTGCTGTGGTTGGGAGTATGATTGTCTCAGTAGTTGCTGTTTTGGAGAGTCTAGTAGTCTCAGTAATTGCTGGCGAGAAGAGGCTAGTAGTCTCAGTAATTGCTCTGGAGGAGAATCTAGTAGTCTCATTAATTGCTGTGGTGGAGAGGTTAGCAGTCTCAGTAACTGCTGTGGTTCACTGGCTAGTTTTCTCAGTATTTGCTGTGGTGGATAGGCTAGTAGTCTCAGTAATTGCTGTGGTGGAGATGGTAGTAGTCTCAGTATTTCCTGTGGTTGAGAGGCTAGTTGTCTTGGTAATTGCTGTAGTGTAGAGACTAGTAATCTCAGTAATTGCTGTGGTGGAGAGGCAAGTAGTTTCAGGAATTGCTGTGGTGGAGAGTCTAGTAGTCTCAGTAACTGCTGTGGTGGAGAGGATAGAAGTCTCTGTAATTGCTGTGGTGGGGAGGTTAATAGCCTCAGTAATTGATGTGGTGGAATAGGTTAGTAGTCTCTGGAATTGCTGTTTTGGAAAGTTTACTAATCTCAGTAATTGCTGTGGTGGAGAGGCTACTAGAGTCAGTAATTGCTTTGGTGGAGAGGCTAGTAGTCTCAGTAAATGCTCATGTTGAATGTCTAGTGGTCTCATTAATTGCTGTGGAGGAGAGGCTAGTAGTCTCAGTAATTGCTGTGGTGGAGTTGCAAGTAGTCTCAGTAATTGCTGTGGTGGAGAATCTAGTAATCTCAGAAATTGTTGAGGAAGAGAGGCTAGTAGTATCAGTAACTGCTGTGGTGGAGAGGTTATTAGTCTCAGTAATTGCTGTGGTGGAGAGGCAAGTAGTCTCACTAATTGATGTGGTGGAGAGGCTAGTAGTCTCAATAATTGCTGTGGTGGAGAGGTTAGTAGTCTCAGTGATTGCTGTGATGGAGAGGCTAGTAGTCTCAGCAATTGCTGAAGTGGAGAGTCTAGTAGTCTCAGTAATTGTTCTAGTGGAGTGCGAGTAGTCTCAGTAATTGCTGAGGTAGAGAGTCTAGTAGTCTCAGTAATTGTTCTAGTGGAGTGCGAGTAGTCTCAGTAATTGCTGAGGTAGAGAGTCTAGTAGTCTCAGTAATTGCTGTGTGCAGAGCTTAGCAGTCTCAATAATTGCTGTGCTGGAGAGGTTAGTAGTCTAAAGAATTGTAATAATGGAGAGACTAGTAGTCCCAGTAATTGCTGTGGTGCAGAGCCTAGTAGTCTCAGGAATTACTGTGGTGAAGAGGCTGATATCCTCAGTAATTGCTCTGGTGGAGAGTCTAGTAGTCTCAGTAATTGCTCTGGGGGAGAGGCTAGTAGTCTCAGTAATTGCTGTGGTGGAGAGGCTAGCAGTCTCTGTAATTGCTGTGGTGAAGAGGCTAGAAATCTCTTTAATTGCTGCTTTGAAGAGGCTAGTAGTCTCAGTAATTGCTGTGGTGAAGAGGCTAGAAGTCTCTTAATTGCTGCGGTGGACAGGCTTGCAGTCTCAGTAATTGCTGTGCTGGAGATTCAAGAAGTCTCTTTAATTGCTGCTTTGAAGAGGCTAGCAGTCTCAGTAATTGCTGTGGTGAAGAGGCTAGAAGTCTCTTAATTGCTGCGGTGGACAGGCTTGCAGTCTCAGTAATTGCTTTGCTATAGAGGCTAGTAACCTCAGTAATTGCTATGGTGGAGATGATAGTAATCACAGTAATTGATGTGGTGGAGAGTCTAGTAGTCTCAGTAGTTGCTGTGGTGGTTAGTCTAGTAGTCCCAGTAACTGCTGTGGTGGAGAGGCTAGTAGTCTCAGTAATGGCTGTGGTGGAGAGTCTAGTAGTCTCAGTAACTGCTGTGGTGGACAATCTAGTAGTCTCCGTAATTGCTGTGGTGGAGAGGCTAGTAGTCTCAGTAACTGCTGTGGAGGAGAGGTTAGTATTCTCAGTAATTGCTGTGGTGGTGAGGCTAATAGTCTCAGTAATAGCTGTGGTGGAGAGTCTAGTAGTCTCAGTAACTGCTGTGGTGGACAGTCTAGTAGTCTCCGTAATTGCTGTGCTGTAGAGGCTAGTAGTCTCAGTAACTGCTGTGGAGGAGAGGTTAGTAGTCTCAGTAATTGCTGTGGTGGTGAGGCTAATAGTCTCAGTAATAGATGTGGTTTAGAGTCTAGTAGTCTCAGTAATTAATGTGGTTGAGAGGCTAGTAGTCTCAGAAATTGCTGTGGTGGAGAGTATGGTAGTCTCAGTAATTGTTCAGGGGGAGAGCTTAGTAGTGTCAGTAATTGCTATGGTGGAGAGGTTAGTAGTCTCAGGAATCGCTATGGAGTAGAGTCTAGTAGTCTCATTAATTGCTGAGGTGGAGAGGCTAGAAGTCTCTGGAATTACTGTGTTGGAGAGGCCGACATTCTCAGTAATTACTGTGGTGGTGAGTCTAGTAGTATCAGTAATTGATGTGGTGGAGATGCTAGTAGTCTCAGGAATTACTATGGTGTAGAGTCTAGTAGTCTCAGTAATTGCTGTGGTGGTTACTCTAGTAGTCCCAGTAACTGCTGTGGTGGAGAGGCTAGTAGTCTCAGTAATGGCTGTGGTGGAGAGTCTAGTAGTCTCAGTAACTGCTGTGGTGGACAATCTAGTAGTCTCCGTAATTGCTGTGGTGGAGAGGCTAGTAGTCTCAGTAACTGCTGTGGAGGAGAGGTTAGTATTCTCGGTAATTGCTGTGGTGGTGAGGCTAATAGTCTCAGTAATAGATGTGGTGGAGAGTCTAGTAGTCTCAGTAATTAATGTGGTTGAGAGGGTAGTAGTCTCAGTAATTGCTGTGGTGGAGAGTATGGTAGTCTCAGCAATTGTTGTGGAGGAGAGCTTAGTAGTGTCAGTAATTGCTATGGTGGAGAGGTTAGTAGTCTCAGGAATTGCTATGGAGTAGAGTCTAGTAGTCTCATTAATTGCTGAGGTGGCGAGGAAGGGAGTCTCACTTTTGATGTGGGGAGAGGGTAGAGTTTAAATTTCTGTGGGGGGAGGTTGTAGTCTCGTGATTGCTGTGATTGAGGGTAGTAGTCTAGCAAATTTTGTAGTGAAGTGTCTAGTAGTTCAGAAATGTTTAGTGGAGTGTGTTTCCTCAGCAATTTTGAGGTTTTGAGAGTTAGTGTTCAGTAATTGCTGTGTGGAGGCTTAGCAGTCTCAAATTGCTGTATGGAGAGGTTAGTAGTCTAAGGAATTGTAAAGGAGGAGAGTTAGAGTCCCTAATTGCTGTGGTGGAGAGGCTAGTGTCTCGGAATTATTTGGGGGAGAGGCGTATTTTCGTAATTGCTGTGGTGGAGAAATCTAGAGTTCAGTAATTGCTCTGTGGGAGAGGGAGTATTTGGTTTTGCTGTGGGGGGAAAAGGCTAGCAGTCTCGTAAATTCTGTGGTGAAAAGGTGAAATCTCGTAATTACTGCTTTGAGAGGCTGTATTCAGTAATTTTCTGTGGGAGATTCAAGAAATCTCATAATTGCAGCGGTGGACAGGGGGTTGCAGTCTCAGTAATTTCTTTGCTATAGGGTAGTAAAATCAGAATTGTATGGTGGAGGGATAGTAGTACAGAATTGCTGGGTGGGAGTTTTGTGTTTTCAGTAAAGTTGGTGGTTAGCCCCAGTGTCCAGTAAATGCTGTGGGGGAGGTGTGTCTCATAATGGTGTGGTGGGAGTTATAGCTCAGTAATGCTGTGGGGGCAATTGTAGTCTCCCTAATTGCTTTGGGGGAAGGTTTAGTCTCATAAAAGCTGTGGGGAGAGGGTTTTTTAGTTCAGTATTTGTGTGGTGGGGAGGCTAATTTCAGTAAAAGTTTTGGGGGAGGGCTGTGTCTCAGTAAAATTAAAGTGGGTTGAGAGGCAAGTTCGTAATTGTGTGGTGGGAGTATTGTGTCTCGTAATTGTTGGGGAGGAGGCTTAGTAGTTCAAATTGTTGGTGGGGAGGTTAGTAGTCTCGGAATTGTAGGGTAGGTCTTTTAGCCATTAATTGGGGTGGAGAGGCTAGTAGTCTTGGAATTACTGGTTGGGGGGCCGACATTCCATAATTTACGGGTGGTGAGTTAGTTGTATCAGCATTATGTGGTGGGATGTGTAGTCTCGGAAATTTAAGGGGGAGAGTCTAGTAGTCTCGATTGCTTAGTGGACTGTCTAGTAGCCCCGTAATTGAAATGGATGGAGGGCTAGTAGTCTCAGTAATTGTTGGTGGAGGGCTAGCAGTTCAGTAATTTATGTGGGAAGGGCTGAAGTTAGTAATAGGCATTGAAAAGGTATTGTCTCAGTTTGTGTGGGGAGATTCAAAAGTTCATTATTTGCTGTGGTGGGAGGCTTGTAGTTTTCAGAATTGCTTTGATATAGGGCTAGTAAACCCCAGTAAAAGCTATGGTGGGAGGATAGTAGCACAGCAAATTTTTGTGGTGGAGAGTCTAGTAGTTCAGTAATTGTTGTGGTGGGGAGTTAGTAGTCTCAGTAACGGGTGTGGTGGGGTTAGTAGTTTCGTAATTTTCTGTGGCGGAGAGGCCAGTGCCCCGTTAACTGCTGTGGAGGAGAGGTAGGTCTCAGTAATTGTTGTGGGGTTTAGGATAAAAGTTCAGAAAAGATGTGGGGAGAGTCTTTAGTCTCAGTAATTAAAGTGGTTGAGGGTAGCAGTTCGTGTTTCGTGGGGAGGTATGGTAGTCTCGTAATTTTTGTTTGGGGGAGGCTTTGTGTCTCTGGGAAATTTCTTGGTGAGGTCTAAAAATTCATTAATTGTTATGGTGGGGGCTAGTATCTCTGAAAATTTCTGTGTTGGGGATGCCGACATTCTCAGTAAATTTATGTGGTGGAGGTTCCGTTTCAGTAATTGTGTGGGGAGTGCTAGTAGTCTCGGGAATCATGGGGGGAGTTTGTAGTCCAGTTAATTGCTCTGTGGACTATCTAGTATCCTCGTAATTTTGTGGATGAGAGGCCAGTAGTCTCAGTAAATGTTGTTGGGGGGACGGTTATAGTTCAGTAATTTCTGTGGTTGAGAGGCTAGTAGTCTCTTAAATTCCCGTGTTTTTGGTTTGTAGTTCCCGTAATTGCTGTGATGGAGAGGTTAGAAGTTCGGGGGTTTCTGTGGTGAAGAGGGTGATATTCCCAGAAATTGCTTCGTGGAGAGTCTGTTGTTAGTAATTGTGTGGTGGAGATGTTGTAGCTTTGGAATTACGTGGTGGAGGTCTGTGTCTCAGTAATTGCCTGGGGAGAGTGGCTAGTATTTCAGTAAATTTCTGTGGTGAAGAGTCTAAGTCTCAGTAATTCTTGGTAAAGAGGTAGTGTTCAGAATTGCGTGGTGGAGGGAATAGGCTCCGTAGATGCTGTGGTGGGAGGGTAGTGTTCAGTAAATTTTATGGTGGAAAGTCTAGTAGTTCAGTAATTGCTGTCCCGAAGAGGGGTAGTAGCGTAGTATTTGTGTGATAGAGAGGTATTGTCTCAGTAATTTCTGTGGTGGGGGCTAGTAGTCTTACTAATTTTTGTGGTCAGAAACTGTAGTTTAAAGGGAAATTTTTGAGGTGGGGAGACTAGTAGTCTCAGAATTGCGTGGTAGGAGGCTTTTTGGGGCTAGTTTGCTGTGGGGAGGCTATTGTCTTTGTAGTTGCTGGGCGGGAGTTAGAAGTCTCGACATTGTTTAGGAAAAGGGGGTAGTAGTTCAGTAATTTGCTTCGTGGAGCGGTTAAAGTCTCAGTAATTGCTTGGTGTAGGGTGGTGGTCTCTTTTAAATTTCTGTGGTGGAGGGTTTTTTTAGTTCGTATTTTCTGTGATGGCAGGTTGTGTCTCAGGAATTTCTGTGGCGGGAGTTGAAGTCTCAGTAATTGCTGTGGGAGAGAGTCTGTGTTTCAGAAATTGCTGGTGCCGGGGAAAGGTACAAGCCTCAGGAATTGCTTGGGGGGAGAGTTTTAGTAGTTTAGTAATTTTGTGGTGGAGAGGTAATATTCAGTAATGCTGTAGTGGAGAGGCTAATTGTCTCAGAAAAAATTTCTGTGTTGGGAATTAGTGTCTAAATAATTTCTGTGGTGGAGAATTGAGTTCAGTAATTGTTGAGGAGGGGGGCTGTGTCTCAGTAAATGTTTGGGGGGAGAGTCTAGTAGTTCCCGTAATTGCTGGGATGGAGAGGTTAATGTCTCGGAAATTTCTATGGAGGGGAGTTATTAGTCTTGTAATTGCTGTGGGGAGATGCTAGTATCTAAAAATTAGAGTGGTGGACAGGTTTTATATTTTCGTAATTGCTGTGGTGGAGAGGGGTGTAGTCTCGAAATTTTAATGGGGAGGAGTTAGCAGTCTCAGTAAATGCTGTGGTGGGAAAAATTAGTGTTCAGAATTGCTGTGGGGAGGGGCTATTATTCTCAGTAACTGCTGTGGAGGGAGGTTAGTAGTCTCAGTAGTATTTTTGAGAGGGTGTAGTTCATATTGCTGTGGTGGGGGCTAGTGGGGTTTGTAATTGTTGTGGTTAGAAGCTAGCAGTTCAGTAATTGTGTAGTGGGAAAGTTAGTAGTTCAGTATTTGCTGTAGTGGGGGGTGTAGTCTCGTAAATTGCTGTGGTGGAGAGGCAGTGATCAGTAATTCTGGGGTGGGGTTTGTAGTCTCGTAATAGCTATAGTGGGAAGGTCTAGTTCGGGAATTTCTGTGGGGGAGAAGTATTCTCAATAATTCTGTGATGGAAAGTAGTAGTCTCAGTATTTGCTGTGGTGGAAAAGGGTAGTGATCTGTAATTGCTGTGGTGAGAGGCTAGAAATCTCAGCAAATTTCTTTTGTTGTAGGCTAGTGTCTCCCTAATTGCTGTGTGGAATGCAGTTGCCTTAGTAATTGCTTGGTGGAGAGTCTGTAAACTAGTAATTGCTGTGTTGAAAGCCCAGTGTTCGGTTTAAAATTGCTGTGGTTAAGAGGTTAGTAGTTCTTTTTTTCTGTGGTGGGAGGTTAGAAGTCATGGGAATTGCTTGGTGGGAGTTAGTGTCTTGTAATTGCTGTGGTGGGTGGCTGTAGTCTCAAAAAATTGCTGTGGTGGGGAGGGTAGGTTTGTAAATTTCTGCGGTTTGGGGTTGGGGAGTATCATAATTGTGTGGTGGAGGTTAGTAGTCTCGTAATGCTGTGGTGGGGAGGTAGAAGTCTCTGAATTTTTGTGGGGGGAGGGTTTGTAGCCTCTGTAATTGTGGGGTGGATAGGTTAGTAGTCTCAGGGAAGCTGTTCTGGGAAAATTTGTGTTATAATTGCTGTGGGGAGAGGCAAATGAATCAGTAATTGCTGTGGTGGAGGTAGTAGTTCAGTAATTGCATGGTGGGAAAATCTAGTGGTTCTTAATTGCTGGGTGGAGGGGGTATTATTTCAGTAAAGCTGTGGTGGAGTTGCAAGTTTTTCTCGTATTGCTTGGTGGGAAAACTATTGTTCAGAAAAAGTTGAGGGGGAGGTAGTAGTCTCAGTAAAATGCTGCGGGGGGAGTTAGTAGTCAGTATTTACTGTAGTGGGAGGCAAGTAGTCTCATAGTTGATGTGGTGGAGAGGCTAGGGTCTCAGTAATTGTGGGTAGAGAGGTTATGTTCCGTAATTGCTGTGTGGAGAGCTTAGCAGTCTCAATAATTGCTGTGCTGGAAAAAGGTTTCTAGTCTAAGGGAATTGTAATGGTGGAGAGTTAGTGTCCCGTAATTGCTGTGGTGGAGAGGTAGTAGTCTCAGTAATTGCCGTGGTGGAGAGTTAGTAGTCTCAGTAATTTTCTTGT
This sequence comes from Cherax quadricarinatus, assembly GCF_026875155.1. Lineage (NCBI taxonomy): Eukaryota > Metazoa > Arthropoda > Malacostraca > Decapoda > Parastacidae > Cherax > Cherax quadricarinatus. The sequence continues at coordinate 1,160,195 of NC_069406.1, read as the reverse complement.
GGAGAGGCTGTTCTCAGAATTTCTGTGGTGGAGGGCTAGCGGGCTCGTAATTTATGTGTGAAGGGCTGAAATCTCAGTAATTTTAATTGAAAAGGCTAGTAGTTCAGTAATTGCTGTGGTGAAGATTCAAGAAAGTTCATTAATTGCTGTGGTGGAGGGCCTTTTAAGGTCTCAGTAATTGTTTGATATAGGGCTGTAACCGTATTTGCTATGGTGGAGAGGATGGGGAAGAAAATTTCTTGGTGGAGATTGTGCTCAGTAAATTTCTGTGGGGGTTAGTTGTAGCACCGAAATGTGTGGAGGGAGGTAGTAAAGGGGTCAGTAAGGGTGTGGTGGAGAGTCTAGTAGTTCAGAAAAGCTGTGGTGGACAACTAGTAGTTCGTTTGTGTGGCGGAGGGCTAGTAGTCTCAAAAACTGCTGTGGAGGGGGAGGTTTTAGTCTCGTAATTTCTTGGGTTTTGAGGTAATGTCTCAGCATAGAGTGGTCGGAGTCTAGTTTGTCCCAAATAAATTAAAGTGGTTGGAGGCTGCAGTGCAGTAATTGCTGTGGAGGGAAATATGGTTGTCTCAGTAAAATTTTTGTGAGGAGAGTTGTATGTCAGTAATTGTATGGTGGGAGGTTAGCAGTTTGGATTGCTAGGTGTGAGTTTAGTAGTTCATTAATTTCTGGGGGAGGGCTAGTAGTCTCTGGAATTACTGTGTTGGAGAGGCAGAATTTTAAATAATTTCTTGGTGGGAGTTGTAGTATCAGTAATTGATGTGGTGGAGTGCTAGAAGTTCAGTAATTATATGGTGGGAGTTAGCAGTTCAGTAATTGCGTGGTGGAGTGCTAGTGTCTCAGGTTACTGTGGGAGAGAGTTACTAGTCTCACAATTGCTGTGGTTGGGGATTCTATTAGTCCAGTAATTGTCTGGTGGAGAGGTAGAAGTCTCAGTAATTGTTGGTGGAAAATCTATTAGTCTCAGTAATTGCCTTGCTAAAAAGGATAGTAGTCTCGTAATTTATGTGGTGGAGAGGGCTAGTTCTGAATTTCTGTGTGGACAGGTTTTGTAGGCTCTGATGCTTGGTGGAGAGTAAAATAGTTCAAATTGTTTCGGGTCGGAGGCTGTGTCTCAGAATTGCTGTGTGGAAGGTAGTAGGCTCATGAAAAGCTTGTGTGGAGAGTCCACTTAGTCTCAGTAATTGTTTTTGGGGCGAAGGTAGTCTTAGTAATTGCTGGGGGTGGAGGGTATAGTCTCATTAAATTTTTGTGGTTTAGGTGTAGCGTTTTTAGCAATTGTTGTGGTTGAGAGGGGTTTGTAGTCTCGAATTGCTGTTTTGAGAGGGAATAGTCTCTAATTGCGTGGGGGGACGTAGTACTCTCAGTAAAATTTTTGTGGTGGACAGGTTGTAGTCTCGAATTGTGTGGGTGAGAGGCTAGTAGTTCAGTAATTGCTTTATGGAAAAGGTTAATAGTTCCCGGAAAATTGCTATGGTGGAGATTGAGTCTCAGTATTTGCTGTGGTGGAAGGTTTTGAGTCTCGTAATTCTGTGGGTTTGGGGGGTGTAGTCTGAGAAATTGCTGTGATGGGGAGGTTAGTTTCAGGAATTGCTAGGGGGGGAGTCGTTTTTCTCAGTATTTGTTGGTGGGGGCTAGTAGTCTCAGGAAAACTGTGGGAAGAGGCTGAAATTCTCAGAAATTGCTGTGGGTGGAGTCTAGTAGTCTCGTTATTGCTGTGGTGGAGATATAGTCTCAGAATTACTGGGGGGTGGGGCCTAGGTCTCGTAATTTGGGTTTGGGGGGGGTGTATTTCAGTAATTGTGGCTGAAGAGTCTTTGTTCGTATTGGTGTAGAGGGCTGTAGTTTCAGTATTTTCGTGGTGGAGGGTAGTAGGCTCAGTAGTGATGTGGGGAGAGGCTAGAAAATTTTCCCGTAAATTGCTATGGTGGAAAAATTAGAGTCTCAGTAATTGCTTTTCCTGATGGGCTAGTGCGTGGTAATTTCTGTGATTGAGAGGCTAGTGTCTCTGTAATTTCTGTGGTGGAGGGTTTTTAGTCTCGTAATTGCTGTGGGGCAGAGTCTAGTAGTATCAGGAATTTTTGGGGGAGAGACTATAGTCCGTAATTTCTGTGGGAGGAAGGTTGTAGTCTCAGTAATTGCTGTGGTGGGGGTAGTAGTTTAGAGTTGTGTGGGGGAGTTAGTAGTCTCAACATTGTTTAGGAGAGGGCTAGTAGTCTCATAATTGCTGTCCTGGAAAGTTAGTAGTTCGTAATTGCTTGGTGTAGAGGCTGGAGGTCTCGTAAAAAAGGGGGGTGGGAGGTTAGTATTTGTATTTGCTGTGTGGACAGGTTAGTAGTCTGTAATTGTTGTGTGGAGAGGTTTGTCCAGTAATTGTGTGGTGGGGGCTGTAGTCTGAGTAATTGCTCTGGGGGGAGAGGCAAGTGTTCAGTAATTTTTGAGGGAAAAGAGGGTGTAGTTCAGTAATTGATGTCGTGGATAGGTTTTAGTTTTCAAAAATTGCTTTGATTAAAAAGGTCTTACCTCGAATTCTGGGTGGGGGATAGTAGTAAAGGAATTGCTAGGGTTTTGGGTTTGTGTTTTGGGAATTGTTTTGGTGGAGAGGTAGTAGTTAAAGGGAACATGTGGTATGAGGGGGATATTCCAGTAATTTCTTGGTGGAAGTTGTAGTCTCTTTAAATTTCTGTGGGGGGGTTTTTGTAGTCTCAGTAATTTCTGTGGGGGAGAGTTCCCTTGTCTCAGTTGTGTGGTGGAGGGGTAGTTGTCTCGTAATTGCTGTGGCAGAGAGCCAAGGTGAATTGCGGTGGGGGAGTGCTTAGTAGTCTAGTAAAATTTCTGTGGTGGAGAGGATAATAGTTAGGAATTTTATGGGTTTTTGGTCTAGTATTCAGTAATTGCTTTGGTGGAGGGTTAGTCTAAGGAATTACTTAAGTCGGAGGCTGTTTTTTCTCAGTAATGGGCTGTGGTGGAGAGTTAGTATTTTCAAAATTGCTTGGTGGAGGGGTAGGTTTCAGAATTGTTGTTGGGGGAAAGAGGGTTTTGTAGTGTCAGTAAATTTTTTGTAGTGGAGAGGCTGAAATCTCGTATTGCTTGGTGAAGAGGTAGTAGTTTAGTAATTTCCGGGGTTGGGAGGTTAGTTCAGTAATGCTGTGTTGGGGGTAGTAGTTCAGGTTGTGGGTGTTAAATTAGAGTTCGTAAATTTTGTTGTGGTTGAGAGGCTAGTAGTTTAGCAAAATTCAGTTGAGAGGGCTAGTAGTCTCAGTAATTGCTGTGATGGGGAGGTATAGTCTTAGTAGTTGCTGTGGTGGGGTTTTGTGTCTGTTATTGCTTGGTGAAGAGGCCGGTTTGTTCGTAATTGTGTTGGTTTAGGTTGTAGTTCCCCGTAATTGCTTTCGGACGGTTTAGTCTGAAAATTTTGGGTGGGAGAGTCTGTTTTTCAGTAATTTTTTTATGGGGGAAAAAGGGCAAAAAAGTTTTTTAGATTGCTGTAGTGGGGATAGCGTCTCAGTAAATTTCGTGGTGGGAATTTTGTCTCAGTTTGTTTAGGAGGAGAGGTAGTAGTTCTTTTTTTGCTTTTTGGGGAGAGGTCGTAGTTCGTATTGTGTGGGTTTGGAGGGAAGTAGCTCGTAATTGCTTTTTGGGGGAGACTAGGGTCTCAGTAATTGCGTGGTGGAGAATCTAGTAGTTCAGAATTGTTGAGGGGAGAGGCTGTGTTATTAATTGTTTGGTGGGGGTCGTGTCTCAGTAATTTTTTGTGGTTAGGGTTAGTAAGTCTCAGAATTGTGTGGTGGAGAAGTTAGTGTTTGGAATTGCTATGGGGGAGGGGGTTGTAGTCTTGTAATTGCGTGGTGTAGAGCCTAGTAGTTCCCGTAATTTCTCCGTGGAGAGGTAGAAGTTAGTAATTTCGTGCTGGAGAGGTTTTTTAGTTCAGAAATTGCTGAATTTGGAAAAAGGGTTTAGTGTCAGTAATTGCTGTGGTAGAGAGGCTAGAAGTCTCAGTAATTGCTGTGGTGAGTAGGCTATTAGTTTCATTAATTGCAGTGGTGGAGAGTCTACTACTCTCAGTAATTGCTGTGGTGCAGAGGCTAGTAGTCTCAATAATTGCTGCGGTGGAGAAGCTAGTAGTCTCAGTAATTACTTATGTGCAGAGGCTAGAAGTCTCAGTATTTGCTATGGTGGAGAGATTAGTAGTCTCAGTAATTGCTGTGGTTGTGAGTCTAGTAGTCACAGTAATTGCTGTGGTTGAGAGGCTAATAGTCTCAGTAATTGCTGTCGTGGAGAGTCTAGTAGTCTCATTAACTGCTGTGGTGGACAATCTAATACTCTCAGTAATTGCTGTGGTGGAGAGGCTAGTAGTCTCAGTAACTGCTGTGGAGGAGAGGTTAGTGGTCTCAGTAATATTTGTGGAGGAGAGGCTAGTAGTCTCAGTAATTGCTGTGGTGGATAGGCCAGTAGTCTCAGTAATTGCTGTGGTGGAGAGGCTAGTAGTCTCAGTAATTACCCTCGAGGAGAATCTAGTATTCTCAGTAATTGCTATAGTGGAGAGGCTACTAGTCTCAGTAATTGCTGTGGTGTAGAAGCTAGTAGTCTCAGTAATTGCTGCGGTGGAAGTCTGTGTTCAGTATTTTCTGTGGTGGAGAGGCTTAGTGTTCAGTAATTGCCCGTGGTGAAGAGGCTAGTAGAAATCAGTAATTACGTGGTGGATATTCTAATAGTCAAATAATAGCCTATTGGGAGGCTAAATAGTCTCAGTGATTGTGTTGTGGAAAAAAAGCTAGAACTCTCAGTAATTGCTGTGGTTTGGGAAAATCTAGTGTCTCAGTATTTTACTGTGGTGGGAGGCAAGTAGGTCTCAGTAATTGGTGTGGTGGAGAGGCTAGAAGTCTCAATAATTGCTGTGGTGGTGAGGCTAGTAGTCTCAGTAATTGCGGTGTGGAGAGGCTAGTAGTCTCAGTAATTGCAGTGGTGGAGATGCTAGTAGTCTTAGTAATTGCTCTGGTGGAGAGGTTAGTAGTCTCAGTATTTTCTGTGGTAGAGAGGTTAGTAATCTCGGGAATTGCTCTGGTTGAGAGAGTAGTAGTCTTAGTAATTGCTGTGGTGGAGAGGCTAGCAGTCTCAATAATTGCTGTGGTGGAGAGGCTAGGAGTCTCAGTAATTGCTGTGGTTTGGAGTCTGGTACTCTCTGTAATTGCTGTGGTGGAGAGGTTAGTAGCCTCAGTAATTGCTGTGGTGGAATAGGTTAGTAGTCCCAGGAATTGCTGTGGTTGAGAGTTTAGTAGTTTCAGTAATTGCTGTGGGGGAGAGGCTACTAGACTCAGTAATTGCTGTGGTGGAGAGGCTAGTAGCCCCAGCAATTGCTGGGGTTGAAAGTCTAGTGGGGTCAGTAATTGCTGTGTTGAAGAGGCTAGTAGTCTCAGTAATATTTGTGGTGGAGAAGATAGTAGTCTCAGTAATTGCTGTGTTGGAGAATCTAGTAGTCTCAGCAATTGATGAGGAATAGAGGCTAGTAGCCTCAGTAACTGTTGTGGTAAAGAGGATAGTAGTCTCAGTAATTGCTGTGGTTGAGAGGCAAGTAGTCTCACTAATTGATGTGGCGTAGAGGCTATTAGTCTTAGTAATTGCTATGGTAGAGAGGCTAGTAGTCTCAGTAATTGCTGAGGTGGAGATGCCCGTAGTCCCCCGGGAAAATTTCTGTGGGGGAGAGTCTTTTGTTCCCGTAATTCTCTGGTGAGAGGGTGGTAATCTCAGCAATTCTTGATGGGAATATTGGGAGTCTCAGTAATTTCTCTGCTGGACATGTTAGTATCTCAGGAATTCCGTTGTGGGGAGTCTAGTTTTCCAGTAAAATTTTTGTGGTGGGGGGGAGTTGTCCCTAAATTTGCTGTGTTGAGAGGGTAGTAGTCTTAAATAAAAGCCGTAGTGGAAGGAAGAGGGCTCAAATTGCTGAGGTGGAAAAGGGTTTTAGCTCAGTAATTTCGTTTTTGGAGAACTAGTATTCTCATAATTTTTTGAGGGAAAAGAAGGGGAGTAGTCTCAGAAATTGGGTGTCGAGGAGAGGTTTGGGGGTTTTCCGTAATTGCTGGGTTGAGAGTTTAGAATCTCAGTAATTTTGTGGTGGAAGGGTTTTAGTCTGAGGGAAATTTCCCAAGGAGGAAATTGTAGTCTTTGGGAAAAAGCTGTTGGAGAGGCTTTTAGTTAAGGAATTAATGGTGGGGGGAAGGGTGTTTTTTCTTATAATTTTTTGTGGTGGGGATCAGAGTCTCAGTAAATTTCTGTGGTTTTTGAGGCAGTAGTCTCAGTAATTGCTGTGGTGGAGAGTATATAGTCTCGAAATTTTCTGAGGTGGGTACTTAGTAGTCTCAGTAAATTTCTTGGGGAAAAAATTTTTTAGGCTCATGAAAAGATAAATTTAAGTTATGGGCTCCCTAATTTTTTTTTTAATGGGAGGCTAGTATCCAAAATTTTTGTGGTGGAGACTAGTATTCAGAATTGCTGGAAGTGGGGAGGGTAGTAGTCTCATAATTGCTGTGGTTTGGGGAAGCTTTTAGTCTCAGTCGGGTTTCTTTTGATGTAGAGCCCAGTGGTTTTCAGTAATTTCTGTTGTGGGGGGAGTCAGTAGTCTCAGAATTGTGTGGTGGGGGGAGGTAGTAGTCTCACTAATTTCTGTAGTAAAAGGGGCTGTGTCCCCAGGGAAAAACTGTGGTGGAGAGTTAGTAGTCTCAGAAAATTTCAGTGGTTAAGGGTAGTCGTCTTCAGTAATTTTAAGTGGGGAGAGTCTAGTGGTCACAGTAAAATTTCGTGGTGGAGAGGGTAGTAGTTCATTTTAAAAGTGTTTTGGGGAGTTACTATCTCATAAATTCTTGGTGGAGATTAATATTCTTTAAATTTCTGTGGTAAAGGGTAACCTCGGGTAATTTCCCTTTGGGGAAAATCTATTTAAACTCAGTAACCCGGGTGTTTTGGAGAATTTTAAAAAGTCTCAGAATTTTGGTTTGAGGGGGCAGTAGTTTTTAGTTAAATTTTGAGGTGGAAAAAAAGGTAGAAGTCTCATTTTAAATTTCTGGGTGGAGAGGCAGAAATTTTCAGTCATTGCCGTGGGTGGAGGGAGTAGTCCCAGGAAAATTTCGGGCTTGGAGAGTCTACTAGTCCATAATTGCGTGGGGTTTGAACCCATTTCCTTTAGTAATTGCTGCGGTGAAAAAAAAAAGTCTAGTAGTCTCGTATTTTCTGTGGTGGAAAAGGCTAGTAGTCTCAGTAAAAAGCTTTGGTGGAAAAGGCCCAGAAGTCTCGTAATTTTCTGTGGTGGTGAAGCTAGGTCTCGTAATTTTCGGGGTTGGAAAGGAATAGTTTCAGTAATTGAGTGCTGCAGGGTGCTAGGGAATCTTAGTAATTTCTCGGGGGGAAAAGACAAAAAGTCTCAGTAATTGCGGGGTGAAGAGGTAGTGTGTCAGCAAATTTTTGTTGTGGGGAAACCAATAGACTCAGTAAATTTCTGTGGTGGAATTCTAGTAATCTCAGTAATACTATAGGGGAAAGCTATAGTTCCCTAATTTCTTGGGGGAAAGCTATTTCTCCAAAAAATTGTTTTTGGGGGAATTCTAAGTTTTCCCGCAATTGCTTTTTTTGTGGGTTAGTAGTTCCTAATTGGTGTGGAGAGGCAGTAAATTTTCCCGTAATTGGGTGGGTTGGAAAATGCTAGTATCCCCTTTGTAAAAATTTCTCTGGTGGAGAGTCTATAATCTCAGAACGGGGTGGGGGGAGTAAGTAAAACCAGAATTGCTGTAGTTGAAAGCCCAGTAGTCTCGGGAAATTTCTGGGTGGAGAGGGGTTTGTAGACTCAGGTTTTTTTGTGGTGGGGAGGTTTTGAAGTCTCCCGGAATTGCTTTTGGGGGAGAGCAAAAGATTTTTAGTAATTGGTTTTTTAAAAGGTTGGGAGGCTATTTGTCTCAAAAATTGCTGTGGTGGGGGAGGTAGAGTTCATATTGCCCCGGTTTGGGGGTCCCGGTAGTTTTCATAATTGCTTTGGTTTGGGAAATCCCCAGTATCTCAAAACTGCTGTGGGGGGAAAAAGGTAAGTAAATCCCCAGGAATTGCTGTTTAGGGAAAATTTAGTAGACCCAAAATTGGGGTGGTGGGGGGAAATACTAAAAATCAGTAATTGCCCGTGGTGGAGGGTAGTATTCTCATTTTTTCTCTGGTTAAAGGGCCCAAATGGTCTCCTTTTAAAGCTGTAAAGGAGAGGCTAGTACTCTCAAATTTTCTGTGGGGGTTGGGAAGTAGTCCAGCAATTTTCTGTGGTGGAGAATTTCCCCCAATTCAGAAATTGTTGAGGGAAAAGTCAGTATCTCAGTATCTACTCTTGTGGAAGAGGAAAAATTCATAATTCCTGTGGTGGGGAGGTTAGTAGTCAGTATTGCTGTGATGGGAGGTAGTAGTCTAGCAATTTTCTGAGTGGGGAGCTAGTTTTTCCCCATTAAAAAATTCTAAAGGAGTGGGTAGTATTTTCAGTTTAAATTGGGGAGGTAAGGGGTCAGTAGTTTTCAGTAATTGCGTTGGGGGAGCTTTTGAATCTCAAAATTGCTGGCAAAAAGGTTAAAAAGTTTTAAGGTTTGTAAAAAATGGGGAGAGTAGTAGTCCCGTAATTGCGTGGTGGAGGGCTAGTGTTTAGGAAATTTCTTTGGGGAGAGGCTGATATTTCCCCAGGGAATTCGTTGTGGGGAAATTAAATAGTCTCAGTAATGGGTTGGTGGGGGGAGGCTGTAGTCTCCCGTAATTGCTGTGGTGAAAAGGTAGAAGTTTTCGTAATTGCCCGCACGAAGAGGGGTAGTCCCCATTTAAATTTCTTTTCTTTTAGAGGGATAAAACCCCAGTAATTGTATGGGGGGACAGGGGGTAGTTTTGTCACAGTAATTTTTTTGGTGGGGATCTATAGTCCAGAATTTCCGTGGGGGTTAGTCTAAATAGTTCCAGGGAATGCTGTGGGGGGGGGCTAGTAGTCCAGTAAAAGGGGGTATGGGAGTCTAGTAACTCAGTAAATGCTGTGGTGGGCAATTTTTAAAGTCTCATAATTTCTGTGGTGGAGGGCTTGTAGTCCCGTCCCCTGGGGGAGGTAGGCTAAAATCTCAAACAAATTGGTGGAGAGTTAATAGTCTCAGTATTAAGTTTTTGAGAGGCTAGTAGTTTTCATAAAACGCTGTGGTGGAGAGTATGGTTTGTCTCAGTAATTGGGTTTTGGGGAGAAGCTTTAAAAATCTCAGTAATTTTCTAAGTTTGGGGATTTATATCTCGGGAAAATTATAGGTGTAATTAGTTGTCTCATTAATTCTTTTGGGGAAGGCTAGTAGTCTCTGGAATTAAATTTTGGGTTTTTGAGGGCCCACATTTCAGTAATTACTGTGGGAGATGCAGTAGTCTCAGGGAAAAAAATGTGGGGGAAAATTTACTACCTCAGTTTAAATTTCTGGGTGGGGAAATTTTTAGTAGTCCCATTTAAATTTCAATGGGGGAGAGGCCTTTGAAGTCTCAGTATTTGCTGGGGGGAAAATACATTAGTCTCGGGAAAAAACTCTACTAAAAGGATAGTAGTCCCCAGAATTTTTGGTGGGAGACTAGTTTGTCTCAGTAATTGCTTTTGGGGGACAGGTTAGTAGGGTCAGATAGCTTGGGGGGGTTAATAAATCCCCAGTAATTTTTGGGGGTCGGGGAAAAGGGGGAGTAAATTTTCAAAAATTTTGTAAATGGGGAGGCTAGTAGGGCGAGTAAATTTTGAGGTTTTTAGAGGGTATAGTCTCGAAATTGCTTTGGGTTTAAAGTTTTTCCCTATCTCAGTAATTGCAGTGATAGAGAGGCTTTTTGTCTCAGTAATTGCTGTTGCGGGGGCGCTTTAAAAATTTAGAGTTTTTAATGTGGGGAGTCCCAGTAGTTCAGTAATTTCAATTAGGGGGGGGGCCCGGAAATTTCAGGGAATTGTCAGGGGGAGAGGGTTTGTAGGTCCGTAATAAATGTGGGTGGACAGGGTTTAGGCTCATGAAAACTGTTTTTTGGGGAGTCTAGTAGTTCAGTAATTGTTGTGGGCGAAGGTGTCGGTAAAATTTCTGGGGTGGAGGCAAGTCTCATTAATTGTTGTGGTTAGAGTGTACCGCCTCATAATTGCGTGGTTGAAGGTTTTTTAGTCCCGTAATTGCTGTTGTGGAGAGCCAAGTAGTCTCAGTAATTGCTGTTGAGGAGACGCTAGTACTCTTAGTAATTGCTCTAGTGGACTATCTAGTAGTCTCAGTAATTGTTGTGGATGAGAGGCCAGTAGTCTCAGTAATTGTTGTGTTGGACAGGTTAGTAGTCTCAGTATTTGCTGTGGGTGAGAAACTAGTAGTCTCAGTAATTGCTGTGGTTGAGGTTCTAGTAGTCTCAGTAATTGCTGTGATGGAGAGGTTAGTAGTCTCAGGAATTGCTATGTTGGAGAGTCTAGTAGTCTCAGTAATTGCTGTGGTGGAGAGGCTAGTGGTCAAACGAATTACTGTGGTGAAGAGGCTGATATTCTCAGAAATTGCTGCGGTGGAGAGTCTAGTAGTCTCAGTAATTGCTGTGGTGGAGATGATAGTAGTCTCAGGAATTACTGTGGTGGAGAGTCTAGTAGTCTCAGTAATTGCTCTGGTGGAGAGGATAGTATTCGCAGTAATTGCTGTGGTGAAGAGTCTAGTAGTCTCAGTTATTGCTGTGGTAGAGAGGCTAGTAGTTTCAGTAATTGCTGTGGTGGAGATGCTAGTAGGCTCAGTAGTTGCTGTGGTGGAGAGGCTAGAAGTCTCAGTAATTGCTATGGTGGAAAGTCTAGTAGTCTCAGTAATTGCTGTGCTGAAGAGGCTAGAAGCCGTAGTAATTGCTGCGATTGAGAGGCTAGTAGTCTCAGTAATTGCTTTGGTGCAGAGTCTAGTAATCTCAGGAATTGTTGAGGTGGAGAGAATAGTAGTCTCAGTAATTGCTGTGGTAGAGAGGCTTGTAGTCTCAGTAATTGCTGTGGTGGAGAGGCCAGTAGTCTTAGTAGTTGCTGTGGCGGTGCGTCTAGTAGTGTCAGACATTTTTGAGGAAGAGAGGCTAGTAGTCTCAGTAATTGCTGTCGTGGAGAGGTTAGTAGTCTCAGTAATTGCTCTGGTGTAGAGGCTGGTAGTCTCAGTAATTGCTGTGATGGAGAGGTTAGTAGTCTCAGTATTTGTTGTGATGGACAGGTTAGTAGTCTCAGTAATTGCTGTGGTGGAGAGGCTTGTAGTTTCAGTCATTGCTGTGAAGGAGAGGCTAGTAGTCTCAGAAATTGCTGTGGTGGAGAGTCTGGAAGTCTCAGTAATTGCTGAGGTGGAGAGGTTAGTAGTCTTAGTAATTGCTGTGGTAGAGACGCTAGTATTCTCAGTAATTGCTGTGGTGGAGAGATTAGTAGTCTTAGTAGTTGCTGTGGATGAGAGTCTAGTAGTCTCAGTAATTGCTGTGCCCGACAGGTTAGAAGCCTCAGGAATTGCTGTGGAGGAGAGTATAGTAGTATCAGAAATTTTTATAGTGGAGAGGCTAATAGTCTCAGTAATTGCTGTAGTGGAGAGGCTAATAGTCTCAGTAATTGCTGTGGTGGAGAGTCTAGTAGTCTAAGTAATTGCTGTGGTGGAGAATCTAGTAGTCTCAGTAATTGTTGAGGAGGAGAGGCTAGAAGTCTCAGTAATTTCTGTGGAGGACAGGTTAGTAGTTTCAGTAATTGCCGTGTTTGAGAGTCTAGTAGTCTAAATAATTGCTGTGGTGGAGAGGTTAATAGTCTCAAGAATTGCTATGGAGGAGAGTCTAGTAGTCTTAGTAATTGCTGTGGTGGAGATGCTTGTAGTCTCAGAAATTTCTGAGGTGGAGAGACTAGTAGTCTCAGAAACTGCTGTGGTGGAATATCTAGTAGTATTAGTAATTGCTGTGGTGGAAAGGTTATTAGTCTCAGTAACTGCTGTGGAGGAGAGGTTAGTAGTCTCAGTAATATTCGTGGAGTAGAGGCTAGTAGTCTCAGTATTTGCTGTTTGGGAGAGGCCAGTAGTCTAAGCAATTGCTGTGGTGGAGAGGCTAGTGGTCTCAGTAATTGCTGTGGTGGAGAGTCCAGTAGTCTAAGCAATTACTGTGGTGGAGAGGCTAGTGGTCTCAGTAATTGTTGTGGTGTAGAAGCTAGTAGTCTCAGTAATTGCTGTATTGTAATGTCTAGTAGTCTCAGTATTTGCTGTAGTGGAGAGGCTAGTAGACTCAGTAATTGCTGTGGTGAAGAGGCTAATAGACTCAGTGATTATTGTGGTGGAGATTCTTGTAGTCTCAGTAATAGCTATAGTGGGAAGGCTACTAGTCTCAGTAATTTCTGTGGTGGAGTAGCTAGTACTCTCAACAATTGCTGTTTTGGAATGTCTAGTAGTCTCAGTATTTGCTGTCGTGGAGAGGCTAGTAGACTCTGTAATTGCTGTGGTGGAGAGGCTAGAAATCTCAGCAATTGCTGTTGTTGTGATGCTAGTAGTCTCAGTAATTGCTGTGTGGAGAGGCTAGTAGTCTTAGTAATTGCTGTGGTGGAGAGTCTAGTAATCTCAGTAATTGCAGTTGGGGAGAGTATAGTAATCACAAAAATTGCTGTAGTTGAAAGCCTAGTAGTCGGGTAAATTGCTGTAGTGGAGAGGTTAGTAGTCTCAGTATTTTCTGTGGTGGAGAGGTTAGAAGTCTCGGGGAATTGCTCTGGTGGAGAGTATAGTAGTCTTAGTAATTGCTGTGGTGGAGAGGCTAGTAGTCTCATTAATTGCTGTAGTGGAGAGGCTACGAGTCTCAGTAATTGCTGGGGATTGGAGTCTGTTAGTCTCAGTAATTGCTGTGGTGGAGAGTCTAGTAGTCTCAGTAACTGCAGTGGTGGAGAGGATAGAAGTCTCTGTAATTGCTGTGGAGGGGAGGTTAGTAGCCTCAGTAATTGCTGAGGTGGAATAGGTTAGTAGCCTCAGGAATTGCTGTGGTGGAGAGGCTAATAGAATCAGTAATTGCTGTGGTGGAGAGGCTAGTAGTCTCAGTAATTGCTCTGGTTGAAAGTCTAGTGGTCTCATTAATTGCTGTGGTGGAGAGGCTAGTAGTCTCAGTAATTGCTGTGGTGGAGTTGCAAGTAGTCTCAGTAATTGCTGTAGTGGAGAATCTAGTAGTCTCAGAAATTGTTGAAGAGGAGAGGCTACTAGTCTCAGCAACTGCTGTGGTGTAGAGGTTAGCAGTCTCAGTAATTGCTGTGATGGAGAGGCAAGTAGTCTCGCTAATTGATGTGGTGGAGAGGCTAGTAGTCTCAGTAATTGCTGTGGTGGAGAGGCTAGTAGTCTCAGTGATTGCTGTAATGGAGAGGCTAGTAGTCTCAGCAATTGCTGTAGTGGAGAGTCTAGTAGTCTCAGAAATATTTCTAGTGGAGTGCTATTAGTCTCAGTAATTGCTGAGGTAGAGAGTCCAGTAGTCTCAGTAATTGCTGTGTGAAGAGCCTAGCAGTCTCAATAATTGCTGTGCTGGAGAAGTTAGTAGTCTAAGAAATTGTAAAGGTGGAGAATCTAGTAGTCCCAGTAATTGCTGTGGTGGAGAGGCTAGTAGTCTCAGGAATTACTCTGGAGGAGAGGCTGATATCCTCAGTAATTGCTGTGGTGTAGAGTCTAGTAGTCTCAGTAATTGCTCTGGTGGAGAGGCTAGTATTCTCAGTAATTGCTGTGGTGGAGACGCTAACAATCTCAGTAATTGCTGTGGTGAAGAGGCTAGAAGTCTCAGTAATTGCTGCATTGAAGAGGCTAGTAGTCTCAGTAATTGCTGTGGTGGAGATTCAAGAAGTCTCATTAATTGCTGCGGAGGAGAGGCTTGTAGTCTCAGTAATTGCTTTGCTATAGAGGCTAGTAACCTCAGTAATTACTATGGTGGAGAGGATAGTAGTCACAGTAATTGCTGTGGTGGAGCGTCTAGTAGTCTCAGTAATTGCTGTGTTGGTTAGTCTAGTAGTCCCAGTAACTGCTGTGGCGGAGAGGCTAGTAGTCTCAGTAACGGCTGTGGTGGAGAGTCAAGTAGTCTCAGTAACTGTTGTGGAGGACAATCTAGTAGTCTCAGTAATTGCTGTTATGGAGAGGCTAGTAGTCTCAGTAACTGCTGTGGAGGAGAGGTTAGTAGTCTCAGTAATTGCTGTGGTGGTGAGGCTAATAGTCTCAGTAATAGAAGTGGTGGAGAGTCTAGTAGTCTCTGTAATTAATGTGGTTGAGAGGCTAGTAGTCTCAGTAATTGCTCTTGTGGAGAGTCCAGTAGTCTCAGTAATTGCTATGGTGGAGAGGTTAGTAGTCTCAGGAATTGCTATGGTGAAGAGTCTATTAGTCTCTGGAATTACTGTGTTGGAGAGGCCGACATTCTCAGTAATTACTGTGGTGGAGAGTCTAGTAGTATCAGTAATTGATGTGGTGGAGATGCTAGTTGTCTCAGGAATTACTATGGTGGAGAGTCTAGTAGTATCAGTAATTGATGTTTTGGAGATGCTAGTAGTCTCAGGAATTACAATGGTGGAGAGTCTACTAGTCTCAGTAATTGCTGTGGAGGAGTTTCTAGTAGTCACAGTAATTGCTCTGGTGGAGAGGCTAGAAGTCTCAGTAATTGCTGTGGTGGAAAATCTATTAATCTCAGTAATTGTTCTGCTAAAGAAGATAGTAGTCTCAGTAATTTCTGTGGTGGAGAGACTAGTAGTCTCAGTAATTGCTGTGCTGGACAGGTTAGTAGGCTCATGAATAGCTCTGGTAGAGAGGCTAGTAGTCTGAGTAATTGCTCTGGTTGAGAGTGTAGTAGTCTCAGTAATTGCAGTGATAGAGAGGCTAGTAGTCTCAGTAATTGCTGTTGTGGGGACGCTTGTACTCTTAGTAGTTGCTGCTGTGGAGAGTCTAGTAGTCTCAGTAATTGCACTGGTGTAGAGGCTGGTAGTCTCAGTAATTGCTGTGGTGGAGAGGTTAGTAGACTCAGTAATTGCTGTGCTGGACAAGTTAGTAGGCTCATGAATAGCTGTGGTGGAGAGTCTAGTAGTCTCAGTAATTGTTGTGGTCGAGAGGCTAGTCTTAGTAATTGCTGGGGTGGAGAGGCTAGTAGTCTTATTAATTGTTGTGGTTGAGAGTGTAGAAGTCTCAGTAATTGCTGTGGTTGAGAGGTTAGTAGTCTCAGTAATTGCTGTTGTGGAGAGGTAAGTAGTCTCAGTAATTGCTCTGGAGCAGACGCTAGTACTCTCAGTAATTGCTCTAGAGGTCTATCTAGTACCCTCAGTGATTGTTGTGGTTGAGAGGCTAGTAGTCTCAGTAATTGTTGTGGTGGACAGGTTAGTAGTCTCAGTAATTGCTGTGGGTGAGAGGTTAGTAGTCTCAGTAATTGCTGTTCTGGAGAGGCAAGTAGTCTCAGTAATTGCTGTGGAGTAGACGCTAGTACTCTCAGTAATTGCTCTAGTGGACTATCTATTAGCCTCAGTGATTGTTGTGGATGAGAGGCTAGTAGTCTCAGTAATTGTTGTGGTGGACAGGTAAGTAGTCTCAGTAATTCCTGTGGGTTAGAGGCTAGTAGTCTCAGTATTTGCAGTGGTTGAGATTCTAGTAGTCTCAGTAATTGCTGTTGTGGAGAGACTAGTAGTCTCAGGAATTACTGTGGTGAAGAGGCTGATATTCTCAGAAACTGCTGTGGTGGAGAGTCTAGTAGTCTCAGTAATTGATGTGGAGGAGATGATAGTAGTCTCAGGAATTACTGTGGCGGAGAGTCAAGCAGTCTCCGTAATTGCTCTGGTGGAGAGGCTAGTATTCTCAGTAATTGCTGTGGTGAAGAGTCTAATAGTCTCAGTAATTGCTGTGGAAGAGAGGCTAGTAGTTTCAGTAATTGCTGTGGAGGAGAGGCTAGTAGGCTCAGTAGTTGCTGTGGTGGAGAGGCTAGAAGTCTCAGCAATTGCTATGGTGGAAAGTCTAGTAGTCTCAGTAATTGCTGTCCTGAAGAGGCTAGAAGCCGTAGTAATTGCTGTGATTGAGAGGCTAGTAGTCTCAGTAATTGCTGTGGTGGAGAGGCTAGTAGTCTCAATAATTGCTGTGGGGCAGAGTCTAGTAGTCTCAGGAATTGTTGAGGTGGAGAGACTAGTAGTCTCAGTAATTGCTGTGGTAGAGAGGCCTTTAGTCTCAGTAATTGTTGTGGTGGAGAGGCTAGTAGTCTTAATATTTGCTGTGGCGGAGAGTCTAGTAGTCTCAGACATTGTTGAGGAAGGGAGGCTAGTAGTCTCAGTAATTGCTGTCGTGGAGAGGTTAGTAGTCTCAGTAATTGCTCTGCCGGACAGGTTAGTAGTCTTAGGAATTGGTGTGGTTGAGAGTCTATTAATCTCAGTAATTTTTGTGGTGGAGAGGCTAGTAGTCTCAGTAATTGCTGTAGTGTAGAGGCTAGTATTCTCAGTAATTGCTGTGGTTGAGAGGCAAGTACTCTCAGTAATTGCTTTGGTGGAGAGTCTAGTAGTCTCAGTAATTGCTGTGCTGGACAGGTTAGTAGGCTCATGAATAGCTGTGGTGGAGAGTTTAGTAGTCTCAGTAATTGTTGTGGTCGAGAGGCTAGTCTTAGTAATTCCTGGGGTGGAGAGGCTAGTAGTCTTATTAATTGTTGTGGTTGAGAGTGTAGAAGTCTCAGTAATTGCTGTGGTTGAGAGGTTAGTAGTCTCAGTAATTGCTGTTGTGGAGAGGCAAGTAGTCTCAGTAATTGCTCTGGAGAAGACGCTAGTACTCTCAGTAATTGCTCTTGAGGACTATCTAGTAGCCTCAGTGATTGTTGTGGATGAGAGGCTAGTAGTCTCAGTAATTGTTGTGGTGGACAGGTTAGTAGTCCCAGTAATTGCTGTGGGTGAGAGGTTAGTAGTCTCAGTAATTGCTGTTCTGGAGAGGCAAGTAGTCTCAGTAATTGCTGTGGAGTAGACGCTAGTACTCTCAGTAATTGCTCTAGTGGACTATCTATTAGCCTCAGTGATTGTTGTGGATGAGAGGCTAGTATTCTCAGTAATTGTTGTGGTGGACAGGTTAGTAGTCTCAGTAATTCCTGTGGGTTAGAGGCTAGTAGTCTCAGTATTTGCAGTGCTTGAGATTCTAGTAGTCTCAGTAATTGCTGATATGGAAAGGTTAGTAGTCTCAGGAATTGCTATGGTGAAGAGTCTAGTAGTTTCAGTAATTGCTGTGGTGGAGAGACTAGTAGTCTCAGGAATTACTGTGGTGAAGAGGCTGATATTCTCAGAAATTGCTGTGGTGGAGAGTCTAGTAGTCTCAGTAATTGATGTGGAGGAGATGATAGTAGTCTCAGGAATTACTGTGGTGGAGAGTCTAGCAGTCTCAGTAATTGCTCTGGTGGAGAGGCTAGTATTCTCAGTAATTGCTGTGGTGAAGAGTCTAGTAGTCTCAGTAATTGCTGTGGTAGAGAGGCTAGTAGTTTCAGTAATAGCTGTGGAGGAGAGCCTAGTAGGCTCAGTAGTTGCTGTGGTGGAGAGGCTAGAAGTCTCAGCAATTGCTATGGTGGAAAGTCTAGTAGTCTCAGTAATTGCTGTCCTGAAGAGGCTAGAAGCCGTAGTAATTGCTGTGATTGAGAGGCTAGTAGTCTCAGTAATTGCTGTGGTGGAGAGGCTAGTAGTCTCAGTAATTGCTGTGGTGCAGAGTCTAGTAGTCTCAGGAATTGTTGAAGTGGAGAGACTAGTAGTCTCAGTAATTGCTGTGGTAGAGAGGCTTGTATTCTCAGTAATTGCTGTGGTGGAGAGGCTAGTAGTCTTAATATTTGCTGTGGCGGAGAGTCTAGTAGTCTCAGACATTGTTGAGGAAGAGAGGCTAGTAGTCTCAGTAATTGCTGTCGTGGAGAGGTTAGTAATCTCAGTAATTGCTCTGGTGTAGAGGCTGGTGGTCTCAGTAATTGCTGTGGTGGAGAGGTTAGTAGTCTCAGTATTTGCTGTGATGGACAGGTTAGTAGTCTCAGTAATTGTTGTGGTGGAGAGGCTAGTTATCTAAGTAATTGATGTCGTGGAGAGGTTAGTAGTCTCAGTAATTGCTGTGATTGAGAGTCTAGTACTCTCAGTAATTCCTGTGGTGGAGAGGTTAGTAGTCTCAGGAATTGCTATGGTTGAGAGTGTAGTAGTCTTGGTAATTGCTGTGGTGGAGAGGCTAGTAGTCTAAGGAATTAGTGTGATGGAGAGACGGATATTCTCAGTAATTTCTGTTGTGGAGAGTATAGTTGTTTCATTAATTGCTGTGGTGGAGAGTATAGTAGTCTCAGTAATTGCTGTGGTGGAGAGTCTCGTTGTCTCAGTAAATGCTGTGGTGGAGGGGCTAGTTGTCTCAGTAATTGCTGTGGCAGAGAGGCCAATAGGCTCAGTAATTGCGGTGGTGGAGTGCTTAGTAGTCTCAGTAATTGCTGTGGTGGAGAGGATAAAAGTCTCAGGAATTGCTATGGTGGAGAGTCTAGAAGTCTCTGTAATTGCTGTGGTGGAGAGGTTAGTAGTCTCAGGAATTACTGTAGTCGAGAGGCTGATATTCTCAGAAATGACTGTGGTGGAGAGTCTAGTATTCTCAATAATTGTTGTGGTGGAGAGGCTAGTAGTGTCAGTAATTTCTGTAGTGGAGAGGCTAGAAGTCTGAGTAATTGTTGTGCTGGTGAGGCTAGTTGTCCAAGAAATTGCTGTGGTGGAGAGGCTAGTAGTCTCAGTAAATGCTGTGGTGGAGAGGCAAGTAGTCTCAGTAATAGCTGTTGTGGAGAGGCTTGTAGTCTCAGTAATTTCTGTTGTGGAGAATCTAGTAGTCTCAGTAATTGTTGAGGAAGAGAGGCTAGTAGTCTCAGTAATTGCCGTCTTGGAGAGGTTAGTAGTCTCAGTAGCTGCTGTGGTTGAGAGTCTAGTAGTCTCAGTAATTTCTGCTGTGGAGAGGTTAGTAGCCTGAGGAATTGCTATTGAGGAGATTCTAGTAGTCTTGGTAATTGCTGTGGTGGAGAGGCTAGAAGTCTAAGGAATTAGTGTGCAGGAGGGGCTGATATTCTCAGTAATTGCTGTGGTGGAGAGTCTAGTAGTCTCAGTAATTGCTGTGGTTGAGAGGCTAGTAGTCTTAGTAATTGCTGTGGTGGAGAGTATAGTAGTCTCAGTAATTGCTGTGGTTTGGAGTCTGGGAGTCTCAGTAATTGCTGTGGTTTGGAGTCTGGGAGTCTCAGTAATTGCTGTTGTGGAGAGTCTAGTAGTCTCAGTAACTGCTGTGGTGGTGAGGCTAGAAGTCTCTGTAATTGCTTTGGTGGAGAGGTTAGTAGCCTCAGTAATTGCTGTGTTGGAATAGGTTAGTAGTCTCATGAATTGCTGTGGTGGAGAGATTAGTAGTCTCAGTAATTGTTGTGGTGGAGAGGCTACTAGACTCAGTAATTGCTGAGGTGGAGAGGCTAGTTTTCTCAGTAATTGCTGTGGTTGAAATTCTAGTGGTCTCAGTAATTGCTGTGGTGGAGAGGCTAGTAGTCTCAGTAATTGCTGTGGTGGAGAAGCAAGTAGTCACAGTAATTGTTGTGGGGGAGACGCTAGTAGTCTCAGTAATTCCTGTGGTGAAGAATCTAGTAGTCTCAGTAATTGTTGAGGAGAGGCTAGTAGTCTCAGTAATTGCTGTGGTGGAGAGGCTAGCAGTCTCAGAAATTGCTGTGGTGGAGAGTCAAGAATGTCTCAGTAATTGCTGTGGTGGAGAGGCTAATAGTCTCAGTAATAGCTGCGGTGTAGAATTAAGTAGCCTAAGTAATTGTTGTGGACGAGAGGCTAGTAGTCTCAGTAATTGCTGAGGTGGAGAGGTTAGTAGTCTCAGTGATTGCTGTGATGGAGAGGCTAGTAGTCTCAGTAATTGCTGTAGTGGAGAGTCTAGTAATCTCAGTAATTGCTGTAGTGTAGAGGCAAGTAGTCTCAGTAATTGCTGTGGTGGAGAGTCTAGTAGTCTCAGTAATTGCTGTGGCGGAGAGCTTAGTAGTCTGAATAATTGCTGTGCTGGAGAGGTTAGTAGTCTCAGGAATTGCTATGGTGGCGAGTCTAGTAGTCCCAGTAATTGCTGTGGTGGAGATGCTAGTAGTCTCACTAATTACTGCGGTGGAGAGGCAGATATTCTCAGTAATTGCTGTGGTGGAGAGGCTAGCTGTCTCAGTAATTGATGTGTTGAAGAGGCTACGAGTCTCAGTAATTGCTGCAGTGTAGAGGATAGCAGTCATAGTAATTGTTGAGGTGGTGAGAAAAGAAGTCTCAGTAATTGCTATGGTGGAAAGTCTAGTAGTCTCAGTAATTACTGTGCTGATGAGGCTAGTAGTCTCAGTAATTGCTTTGGTGGAGAGGCTAGTAGTCTCAGTAATTGCTCTGGTGTAGAGGCTAGTATTCTCAGTCATTGCTGTGATGCAGAGGCTAGTAGTTTCAGAAAT
This sequence comes from Cherax quadricarinatus, assembly GCF_026875155.1. Taxonomy (NCBI): domain Eukaryota; kingdom Metazoa; phylum Arthropoda; class Malacostraca; order Decapoda; family Parastacidae; genus Cherax; species Cherax quadricarinatus. The sequence continues at coordinate 1,139,762 of NC_069406.1, read as the reverse complement.
AGCTGTGGTGGGGGCTGTGGTTCCGAAATTTCTTTTGGAGAGTTTTAGTGTCAGTAATTGTTTTGGGGAGGCTAGTGTCTCGGTAATTTCTGGGTGTAGAGGTATAGTCTTTTTAGTTTGGGGTGCCGGGGAGTCTGTTCTCAGAAAATTTCTTTGGTGTGAGGCTGGTGTCTCAGTAAATGCTGTGGTCGAGAGGGTTTGTAGTTCAGTAAATTGTTGTGGGGAGAGGGTGTAGTTCGAATTGCTGTGGTGGAGAGCGTGCACAGTAATTGTTGTGAGGAGGCAGTAGTTCAGTATTTCTGTGTGGAAGGTAGTTGTCTCAGTAATTGCAGGGGGGAGATTAGTGCTCATAATTGCTGTTGGGCAGTTAGTAATTTAGTAATTTTTTGTGGAGGCCTAGTTTTTCTCGAATTGCTTTTGGTGGGAGGTTGTAGTCTCGGATTTTTTGTGGTGGAGAGGGTTTCAAATCTCGGAAATTCCCTTTGGGTTTGATTATAGTCTTAGTAAAATTTTGTTTTTGAGAGGCAGTAGTCTCAATAATTTTTGTGGGGAGAGGTAGAGTCCGTAATTTCTGTGGTTTGGAGTTTGGAGTTCCCGTAATTGCTGTGGGGGAAGGGTTTGTATTCTTTTTTTGTTGTGGGGGGGGTAGTGCCAAATAAATTGCTGTGGTGGAGAGTTAGTAGTCTCAGTAATTGATGTGGGAGAGGCTGCAGTCACAGTAATTGCTGTGGTGGGGGGTAGATTCTAATTGCTGGGGTGGGAAACTAGTAGTCCAGTAATTGTTGTGGGGGAGGGTAGTAGTTTTAGAATTGCTGGGTTGGGGAAAGGGAAATGTTCAGTAATTGCGGGGGGAGAGGCTGTAGTCTGTAATTTCTTGGTTGAGAAAGTGTAGTTCAGAATTGCGTGGTGGGGAAGGTATAGTTCAGTAATTGAGCGTGGAGGGCTAAAAGTTCAGTAATGCGTGTTGAGAGGGCAGTAGTCTCGGGATTTGCTGTGGGAGAGTCTGTATCTCAGAATTGCTGTCCCGGGAGGTTAGAGTCTAAGGAAATTCAGGTGGGGTTTATAGTCTCAGGAAATTTCAGTTGTGGGGGAGGTGATATTCTCAGAATTGCTTGGGGGAGGCTAGTAGTTCATAAATGCTGTGGTGGAGATGCTAGTGTTTCATAATTGCTGTGGGGAGAGGATGTAGTCTCTAATGCTGTGGGGGGAGGTTCATATTCAGTAAAATTTGTGGTGGAGAGGTATAATTCGTAATTGTCGGGGAAGAGGCCCCGGTAGTTCCCTAAATTTCCTAGTGAAGAGGTTTTAGTTCAATAAATTTTGTGGGGGGAGGGCTATGTCTCATAATTGCTGTGGGAGGAGGCTAGTAAATTTTCAGTAATTGTGTGGTGGAGGGATGTGTCTTGTAGTTGTGTGGCGCAGAGCCCAGTAGTTCAGTAATTGCCTGGGAAGAGGCTAGAAGTCTTGTAATGCTGTGGAAGATGGTTAGTATCTCAGCATTACTTTTTGGAGGAGTAGTTAGGAATTCTGTTGGGGAGTCTAGTGTTCAGTAATTTTGTGGTGGGAGGCTAGTAGTCTCAGAAATTGCTGGGGGGGAGAATCTGTTGTCTCAGTAATTACTGTGGGAAGGTTGTAGGTTATGAATAGCGTGGTGAGAGTCTTGTCTCACTAATTGTTGTGGTGGAGGGTTTTTTTTTTTTTTATTTTTTTTTTTTTTTTTTTTTTTTTTTTTTTTTTTTTTTTTTTTTTTAAAAATTTTTTTTTTTTCTTTTTGGGGGTTTTTTTTTTTTTTGTTTTGTTTTTTTTTTATTTTTTTTTTTTTTTAGTAAACTCAGAAAGCTGTTTGGGAGTCTAGGTCTCAGTAATTGCTGGGGGAGAGCTAGAATCACAGTAATTTTTGTGGGGGGAGCTTTGTAGTTAGTTTTGCTGGGTGGGGAGGTAGAAATTCATAATGTGTGGGAGAAAATAGTCTCATAATTGCTGTGGTGAAGAGGATTGCAAAGGTTCGTAATTTTTGGGGGAGAGTAGAAACTCGTAAATTTCTTGGTGGAAATCTAGTTTTTTTCAGTAAATTCGGGTTTAAAAGGGTGAATCCAGTAATTCTTTGGTGGAGAGGTTTGTATCTCATAATTTTTTTGGTTTAGGTAGAATTTCAGTATTGCTGTGTCGAGGTAGTCCCAAAATGCTGGGTGGGGATCAGTTTTCAGAAAATTTTTTGGTGGGAGAATAAAGGGGCTCAGTAATTGCTTGTGAAGGCTAGTAGTCTCGTAATTCTGGGGAAGAGGTAGTAGTTTAGTATTTTCTTGGGGGGTTAGTAGTCTCGAAATTGCTTTGTGAGGTGGGATTCTCAGATTGCTGTGGTGGGAAGGTAGTGCCCCAATAATTTCTTTTGGAAATAGTTCCCGAAATTGCTTGGTGGAGGCTGTTTTTCTCAGTAATTGTTTTCGGGAGGCAGTAGTCTCAGTAAATTTCTGGGGGGAGGAAAATAGTCTGTAATTGTTGGGGTTTTTGGATAGCCCGTAGTCTCAGTAATTGCTTTTGGTTGAGAAGGGATGTTCGTAATTGTTTTGGAGGTAGTAGTTCCCGAATTGTTGGTGGAGAGGCGTAGTTTCGTATGTGGGGGAGGCTAGTTTCGGGTTTTTGCTGTGGGGGAGCTAGTATTTTTAAATTGGTTTTGGTGGGTTTTTAGCCCAGGAATTGCTTGGTTGGAATTTTTGTCTAGTATTTTCTGTTTAGAGGTAGAGTCTCGAATTGTGGTGGAGAAGGGGAAAATGTAGTAGTTTAGGATTTATTGGTGGAGAGTTAAAATCTCATAATTGCTGTTGGGGGTAGTAGGAAAAATTGCTGGGGGATTTGTGTCTGTAATTGCTTGGGGGAGGGTAGTATTAGAATTTGTGGTGGAGAGGGTTTGGTTTTTGGAAATTTATTGTGGAAGTCAGTGTCTCGTAATTCTGTGGAAAAAAAGTAGTCTAGTAATTTTTGGGGAGAGGTGTAGTTTCAGTAATTTTTGTGGTGGGGGCTAGTAATCCGAATTGTTGTAGAGGCTGGAGTCTGTATTGCTTGTGAAAGGGGTTTAGTCTCGTAATTTGTGTGAAGGTTTAGTCTCGTAATTGTTGGGGAAGGTAGAGTCTTATGTGTGGGGGAGAGCTGTATCTCAGAATTGCTTTGTTAAAAGGCTTGGATCTATTAATTGCTTTGGAAATTTTTAGTCTCATTTTTTGCGGAAAAGGTTTTAGTTCAGGAATTGCTGTGGGGGAGAGGAAGTAGTCTAGTAATTGCGGGGGAGAGCTAGTAGTCTCGTAATTCTTTTGGGGGGAGTGAGTTTTAATTGTTTGGAGGGTTTTGCTAAATTTAAGAGGAGTTTAGTGTCCAGTTTTTCTGTGTGGAGAGGCAGTGTCTCGTAATTTTTGTGGGGGGAATTTTAGCCGTTTGCTGTGGGAGAGTTAGTTCTCAGAATTGTTTGGGGGGGTTTGTAAACCCTAATGCTTTTGGGGGAGTTTTGTATCTCAGTAATTTTTGTGGGGGAGGGCAGTATCCCAAAATTGGTGGGGGAGGTATAGTCTCAGTAATTGTGGAGGGGAAGGGTAGTAGTCTCAGTTTGTGGGTGGAGAAATAGTACTCAGAAGTGTGGTGGAACTGAATCCAGGAATTTGTTTGGGGGAGGGGTATCCAAAATTCTGTGGGGGAGAGCTAGTAATCTCAGTAATTGCTTGTGGAAGGGGTATTTGTTCGAAATGCGTGGTGGAAGGGAAGAAATCTCGTAGTTGTCTGGCGAAAAAGTAGGGTTTTTAGTATTCTGTGGGGGAGAGGCTGTTCTAGAAAATTTCTTCGTGGAGAGGAAGTCTCAAAATTTGTTGCTTGTTTGAAAAGGTAGTTTTTCTCCCAAAAATTTTAATTGCTTTGGGGAGAGGCTAAGTCTCAGAAAATTTCTAGTGGAGAGGCAGTAGTCCTAATTGTTTGTGGGAGGTGTAGTCTAGTAATTGCTTTTTTGGAGATCTAGTAGTCTCATAATACTTGGTGGGAAACTAGTGTTTACTAATGCCCGGTGGGGGTGTAGTCTCAGAATGCTTGGGGGGAGGTAGTAGTTCAGAATATTGGGGGACATCAGTAGTTCATAATTGCTTTGGGGGGGGTAGTGTCTCGTAATTTTGTGGGGGGAGGGGTTTTAGTTTAGAATTTGTGGGGAGGCTATAGTCTCAGTAATTGTTTTGGTGGAGAGTCTAGCAGTCTCAGTAATTGATGAGTGGAGAACTAGTAGTCTCAATAATTGCTGTGCTGGAGAGGGTAGTAGTCTCGGGAATTGCTATTGTGGAGAGTCTAGTAGTCCCAGTGATTGCTGTGCTGGAGAGGCTAGTAGTCTAAAGAATTACTGTGGTCGAGAGGCTGAAAATCTCACTAATTGCTGTTGTGGAGAGTCTAGTAGTCTCAGTAATTGCTCTGGTGGAGAGGCTAGTATTCTCAGTAATTGCTGTGGTGGAGAGGCTAGCAGTCTCAGTAATTGTTGTGGTGGAGAGCCTCGAAGTCTCAGTGATTGCTGCGGTGAAGGGGATAGAAATCTCAGTAATTGCTGTGGTGGATATCCTAGAAGTCTCAATAATTGCTGTGGTGGAGAGGCTAGTAGTCTCAGTAATTCCAGGGGTGCAGAGGCTACTAGTCTCAGTAATTGCTGTGGTTGAGAGTTTAGTAGTCTCAGTTATTGCTGTGGTGGAGAAGCTAGTAGTCTCTGGATTTGCTCTGGTGCAGAAGGCATAAGTCTCAGTCATGGCTGAGATGTAGAGGCTATTAGTCTCAGTAATTACTGTGGTGGAGAGTCTAGTAGTCTCAGTAATTGCTGTGGTGGAGAGATTAGTAGTTTCAGGAATTAGTATGGTGGAGAGGCTTATATTATCAGTAATTTAGGTCGTGGTTTAGTCTAGTAGTCTCAGTTATTGCTCTCGTGGAGAGGCTAGTTGTCTCAGTAATTGCTGTGGTGGATTCGCTAGTAGCCTCTGAAATTACTGTAGTGCAGAGGCTAGTAGTGTCAGTAATTGCTATGGTGGATAGGCTAGAAGTCTCAGTAATTGCTCTGGTGAAGAGGCTAGTAGTTTCAATAGGTGCTGTAATGGGGAGGCTAGTAGTCTCAGTAATTGCTGTGATGGCGAAGCTAGTATTCTCAGTCATTGCTGTGAAGTATAGGCTAGTAGTCTCAGTAATTGTTGTGTTGGAGAGTCTAGTAGTCTAAGTAATTGCTGTGGTGGAGAGACTAGTAGTCTCAGAAATTGCTGTTGTAGAGAGGCTAGTAGTCTCAGTAATTGCCGTGGTGGAGAGGCTAGTAGTTTTAGTAGTTGCTGTGGTGGAGAGTCTAGTAGTCTCAGTAATTGCTCTGGTTTAGAGGCTGGTAGTCTCAGTAATTGCTATGGGGAGAGGTTAGTAGTCCCAGTAATTGCTGTGCTGAACAGGTTAGTAGGCTCATGAATAGCTGTGGTGAAGAGTCTAGTAGTCTCAGTAATTGTTGAGGTGGAGAGGCTAGTACTCTCAGTAATTGCTCTTGCGGAGTATCTAGTAGCCTCAGAAATTGTTGTGGAGGAGAGGCTAGTAGACTCAGTAATTGCTGTTGTGGAGAGGTTAATAGTCTCAGGAATATTTGTAGAGGAGATTCTAGAAGTCTCAGTAATTCCTATAGTGGAGAGGCTACTAGTCTCAGTAATTGCTTTGGTGTATAAGCTAGTAGTCTCAGTAATTGCTGCGGTGGAATGTCTAGTATTCTCAGAATTTGCTGTGGAGGAGAGGCTAGTAGTCTCAGTAATTGCTGTAGTGGAGAGGCTAGTAGACTCAGTAATTTCTGTTGAGGAGAGTCTAGTAGTCTCAGTAATAGCTACAGTCTAGAGGCTACTAGTCTCAGTAATTGCTGTGATGGAGAAGCTAGTAGTCTCAGTATTTGCTGTGGTGGAGAGGCTAGTAGTCTCAGTAATTGCTGTGGTGGAGAGGCTAGAAGTCTCAGTAATTGCTGTGGTGGTGAGGCTAATAGTCTCAGTAATTGCTGTGTGGAGAGGCTAGTAGTCTCAGTAATTACAGTGGTGGAGATGCTATTAGTATTAGTAATTGCTCATTTGGAGAGTCTAGTAGTCTCAGTAATTGCTGTGTGAGAGACTATAGTAATCTCATTAACTGCTGTAGTGGAGAGCCTAGTAGTCTCATTAATTGCTGTGTTGGAGAGGTTAGTAGTCTCAGGATTTTCTGTGGTGGAGAGGTTAGAAATCTCTGGAATTGCTCTGGTGAAGAGTCTAGTAGTCTTAATAATTACTGTGGTGGAGAGGCTAGTAGTCTCAATAATTGTTGTGGTGGAGAGGCTAGGAGTCGCAGCAATTGCTGTGGTTTAGAGTCTGGGAGTCTCAGTAATTGCTGTGGTGGAGAGTCTAGTAGTCTCAGTAACTGCTGTGGTGGTGAGGCTAGAAGTCTCTGTAATTGCTGAGGTGGAGAGGTTAGTAGCCTCAGTAATTGCTGTGTTGGAAAAGGTCAGTAGTCTCAGGAATTGATGTGGTGGAGACATTAGTAGTCTCAGTAATTGCTGTGGTGGACAGGCTACTAGACTCAGTAATTGCTGCGTTGGAGAATCTATTACCCTATGTAATTGTTGTGGAGGAGACGCTAGTAGTCTCAGTAATTTCTGAGGTGGAGAGGTTAGTAGTCTCAGTGAATGCTGTGATGGAGAGGCTAGTAGTCTCAGTAATTGATGTGGTGGAGAGTCTAGTAGTCTCAGTAATTGTTGTGGTGGAGATGCTAGTAGTCTCAGATATTGCTGTGGTGGAGAAGCTAGCAGTCTCAGTAATTGCTGGGGTGGAGAGGCTAGTATTCTCAGTAATTCCTGCGGTTGAGAGTGTAGTAGTCTCAGTTATTGCTGTGGTGGAGAGGTTAGAAGTCTAAGTAACTGCTGTGGTGGAGAATCAAGTAGTCTCAGTAATTACTGTGGAGGAGAGGCAAGTACTCTCAGTAATTGCTCTTACTGAGAATCTAGTAGCCTAAGTAAATGTTGTGGAGGAGAGGCTAGTAGACTCAGTAATTGCTGTGGTGGAGAGGTTAGTAGTCTCAGTAATTGCTGCGGTGGAGAGTCTAGTAGCCTCAGAAATTGCTGTGGTGGAGAGGCTAGTAGTCTCAGTAATTACTGTGGTGAAGAGTCTAGTAGTCTCAGTAATTGCTGTGGTGGAGAGGCTAGAAGTCTCAGTAATTGCTGTGGTCGAGAGTCTACTAGTCTTAGTAATTGCTGTGGTGGAGAGGCTAGTAGTCTCAGTAATTGCTGGGGTGGAGAGGCTAGTAGTCTCAGTAATTGCTGTGGTTGAGAGGCTAGTAGTCTCAGTAATTGCTGTGGTGGAGAGGCTACCAGTCTCAGTAATTGTTGAGGTGGAGAGAATTGAAGTCTCAGTAATTGCTATGGTGGAAAGTCTAGTAGTCTCAGTAATTACTGTGCTGAAGAGGATAGTATTCTCAGTAATTGCTTTGGTGGAGAGGCTAGTAGTCCCAGTAATTGCTGTGGTGGAGAGGCTAGTAGTCTTAGTAATTGCTCTGGTGTAGAGGCTAGTATTCTCAGTCATTGATGTGATGCAGAGGCAAGTAGTCTCAGTAACAGCAGTGGTTGAGAGGCTAGTAGTCTCGGTATTTGCTGTGCTTGTGAGTCTAGTAGTCTCAGTAATTGCTGTCCTGGAGAGGTTAGTAGTCTAAGGAATTGCTGTTTTGGAGAGGCTAGTAGTCTCAGGAATTACTGAGGTGGAAAGTCTAGTAGTCTCAGTAATTTGTGTGGTGGAGAGGCTAGTAATCTCAGTAATTGCTCTGGTGAAGAGGCTGGTAGTCGCAGTAATTGCTCTAGTAATGAGGTTAATAGTCTCATTAAATGCTGTGGTGGAGAGTCTAGTAGTCTCAGTAATTGCTGTGGTAGAGAGGCTAGTAGTTTCAGTAATTGCTGTGGTGGAGAGGATAATAGTCTTAGTAGTTGCTGTGGCGGAGAGTCTAGTAGCCTCAGTAATTGCTCTGGTGTAGAGGCTTGAAGTCTTAGTAATTGCTGTGGAAGAGTCGTTAGTAGTCTCAGCAATTACTTTGCTGAACAGGTTAGTAGTCTCAGGAATTGCTGTAGTGGAGAGTCTAGTAGTCTCAGTAATTCCTGTGGGGGAGAGGCTATTAGTCTAAGTAATTGCTTTGGTAGAGAGGCTAGTTGTCTCAGTAATTGCTGTGGTGGAAAGGCAAATAGTCTCAGTAATTGCTGTGGGGGAGAGTGTAGTAGTCTCAGTAATTGCTGTTGTGGAGAGGTTAGTAGTCTCAGTAATAGCTGAAGAGGAGTTTCTAGTAGTCTCAGTAATTGCTGTTGTGGAGAGGCTAGAAGTCTCAGTAATTGATGTGGTGGAGAGTATATTAGTCTCAATATTTGCTGTCGAAGAGAGCTTAGTATTCTCAGTAATTGATGTGGTGGAAGGTTAGTAAGCTCATAAATAGCTGGGGTGGAGAGTCTAGAAGTCTCAGTAATTGTTGTGGTGGAGTGGCCAGAAGTCTCAGAAATTGCTGTGGTGGAGAGGCTAGTAGTCTCAGTAATTGCTATATTGGATAGGCTAGTAGTCTCATTAATTGCTGTGGTGAAGAAGTTAGTAGTCTCAGTAATTGATGTGGTAGAGATGCTAGAAGTCTCGGGAATTAGTATGGTGGAGAGACTGACATTCTCAGTAATTGCTGTGGAGGAGAGTTTAGTAAACTCAGTAATTGCTCTCATGGAGACGCTATTAGTCTCAGTAATTTCTGTGGTGCAGACGCTAGTAGCCTCAGAAATTACTGTAGTGGAGAGGCTAGTAGTGTCAGTAATTGCTATGGTGGATAGGCTAGGAGTCTCAGTAATTGCTCTGGCGAAAAGGCTAGGAGTTTCAGTAGTTGCTGTGGTGGAGAGGCTAGTAGTCTCTGCAATTGCTGTGGAGGAGAGGCTAGTAGTCTCAATAATTGTTGCTTTAGAGAGGCTAGTAGTCTCAGTAATTGCTTTGGTGGAGATGCTAGTAGTCTCAGTAATTGCTGTGGTGGTGAGTCTATTAGTCTCAGTAATTGCTGTGGTGGAGAGTGAAGTAGTCTCAGTAATTGCTGTAGGGGAGAGGCTACTAGTCTTAGTAATTGCTGTAGTGGAGAGTCTAGTAGTCTCAGTACTTGCTGTAGTGGAGAGGCTAGTAGTCTCAGTAATTGTTGAGGTGGAGAGTCTAGTAGTCTCAGTAATTGCTGTAGTGGAGAACTTAGTAATCTCAATAATTGCTGTGCTGGAGAGGGTTGTAGTCTCAGGAATTGCTATTGTGGAGAGTCTAGTAGTCCCATTAATTGCTGTGGTGGAGAGGCTAGTAGTCTAAAGAATTACTGTGGTAGAAAAGCTGAAAATCTCACTAATTGCTGTTGTGGAGAGTCTAGTAGTCTCAGTAATTGTTCTGGTGGAGAGGCTAGTATTCTCAGTAACTGCTGTGGTGGAGAGGCTAGCAGTCTCAGTAAATGTTGTGGTGGAGAGGCTCGAAGTCTCACTGATTGCTGCGGTGAAGGGGCTAGTAGTCTCAGTAATTGCTGTGGTGGAGTATCTAGAAGTCTCAATAATTGCTGTGGAGGAGAGGCTAGTAGTCTCAGTAATTGCTGGTGTGCAGAGGCTAGTAGTCTCAGTAATTGCTGTGGTTGAGAGTTTAGTAGTCTCAGTAATTGCTGTGGTGGAGAGGCTAGTAGTCTCTGTATTTGCTCTGGTGCAGAAGGCAGAAGTCTCAGTCATGGATGAGATTTACCGGCTAGTAGTCTCAGTAGTTCCTGTGGTGGAGAGTCTGGTAGTCTCAGTAATTGCTGTGGTGGAGAGACTAGTAGTCTCAGGAATTAGTATTGTGGAGAGGCTCATATTCTCAGTAATTTAGGTGGTGGGAGTCTAGTAGTCTCAGTATTGCCCCTCGTGGAGAGGCTAGTAGTCACAGTAATTGCTGTGGTGATACGCTAGTAGCCTCTGAAAATTACTGCAGTGGAGTGGCTAAATAGTGTCAGTATTTGCTGTGGTGGATAGGCTAGAAGTCTCAGTAATTGCTTGGTGAAGAGGCAGTAGTTTCAATAGTTTCTGTGGTGGGGAGGCTAGTAGTCTCAGTAATTGCTGTGATGCCGAAGCTAGTAGTCTCAGTCATTGCTGTGAAGAAGAGGCTAGAAGTCTCAGTAATTGCTGTGATGGAGAGTCTAGTAGTCTCAGTAATTGCTGTGGTGGGAGGACTAGTAGTCTCAGAAAAATTTCAGTGGTAGAGAGGCTAGTAGTCTCAGTAATTTCCGTGGTGGAGAGGCTATTAGTCTTAGTAGTTGCTGTGGTGGAGGGTCTAGTAGTCTCAGTAATTGCCTTGGTGTAGAGGCTGGTAGTCTCAGTAATTGCTGTGGGGGAAAGGTTAGTAGTCCCAGTAATTGCTGTGCTGGACAGGTTAGTAGGCTCATGAATAGCTGTGGTAAAGAGTCTAGTAGTCTCAGTAATTGTTGTGGTGGAGAGGCTAGTACTCTCAGTAATTGCTCTTGCGGAGTATCTAGTAGCTTCAGAAATTGTTGTGGAGGACAGGCTAGTAGACTCAGTAATTGCTGTGGTGGAGAGGTTAGTAGTCTCAGTAATATTTGTGGAGGAGATTCTAGTAGTCTCAGTAATTCCTATAGTGGAGGGGCTACTAGTCTCAATAATTGCTGTAGTGTATAAGCTAGTAGTCTTAATAATTGCTGCAGTGGAATGTCTAGTAGTCTCAGAATTTGCTGTGGAGGAGAGGCTAATAGTCTCAGTAATTGCTGTTTTGGAGAGGCTAGTAGACTCAGTAATTTCTGTTGTGGAGAGTCTAGTAGTCTCAGTTATATCTATAGTCTAGAGCCCACTAATCACAGTAATTGCTGTGGAGGAGAAGTTAGTAGTCTCTGTAATTGCTGTGGATGAATGTCTAGAAGTCTCAGTATTTGTTGTGGTGGAGAGGCTAGTAGTCTCAGTAATTGCTGTGGTGGAGAGGCTAGAAGTCTCAGTAATTGCTGTGGTGGTGAGGCTAGTAGTCTCAGTAATTGCTGAGTGGAGAGGCTAGTAGTCTCAGCAATGTCAGTGGTGGAGATGCTATTAGTCTTAGTAATTGCTCTGGTGGAGAGTCTAGTAGTCTCAGTAATAGCTGTGGTGGAGAGCTTAGTAGTCTCAATAATTGCTGAGCTGAAGAGGTTAGTAGTCCCAGTAATTGCTGTGGTGGAGAGGCTAGTAGTCTCAGGAATTACTGTGGTGGAGAGGGAGATATTCTCAGTAATTGCTTTGGTGGAGAGGCTAGCTGTCTCAGTAATTGCTGTGTTGAAGAAGCTAGGAGTCTCAGTAAATGCTGCAGTGAAGAGGCTAGTAGTCTCCGTAATTGCTCTGGTGGAGATTCTAGAAGTCTCATTAATTGGTGCGGTGGAGAGGCTAGTAGTCTCAGTAACTGATTTGCTGGAGAGGCTAGTAACCTCAGTAATTGCTATAGTGGAGAGGACAGTAGTCACAGTAATTGCTGTGGTTTAGAGTCTAGAAGTCTCAGTAATCGCTGTGGTGGTAAGTCTAGTAATCTCAGTAACTGCTGTGGTGGAAAGGCTATAAGTCTCAGTAATTGCTGTGGTGGAGAGTCTAGTAGTCTCAGTAACTGCTGTGGTGGACAATCTAGTAGTCTCAGTAATTGCTGTGGTGGAGATGCTAGTAATCTCAGTAACTGCCGTTGGGGAGAGGATTGTAGAGTCAGTAATTGCTGTGGTGGAGAGGCTAGTAGTCTCAGTAATTGCTGTGGTGGAGAAGCTAGTAGTATCAGTAATTGCTGTGGTAGAGATGCTAGAAGTCTCAGGAATTAGTATGGTGGAGACGCTGACATTCTCAGTAATTGCTGTGGAGGAGAGTCTAGTAGTCTCAGTAATTGCTCTCGTGGAGGCGCTAGTAGCCTCAGTAATTTCTGTGGTGCAGACGCTAGTAGCCTCGGTAATTATTGTAGTGGAGAGGCTAGTAGTGTCAGTAATTGCTGTGTTGGATAGGATAGAAGTCTCAGTAATTGCTTTGGGGAAGAGGCTAGTAGTTTCAGTAGTTGCTATGGTGGAGAGGCTAGTAGTCTCAGCAATTGCTGTTGTGGAGAGGCTTGTAGTCTCAATAATCGTTGCGGTAGAGAGTCTAGTAGTCTCAGTAATTGCTTTGGTGGAGATGCTAGTAGTCTCAGTAATTGCTATGGTGTAGAGGCAAGTAGTCACAGTAATTGCTGTGGTGGTAAGTGTATTAGTCTCAGTAATTGCTGTTTAGAGAGTCTAGTAGTCTCAGTAACTGCTGTGGTGGACAATCTAGTAGTCTCAGTAATTGCTCTAGTGGAGAGGCTAGTAGTCTCAGTAACTGCTGACGAGGAGAGGATAGTAGTCTCAGATATATATGTGGAGGCGAGTCTAGTAGTCTCAGTAATTGCTGTGGTGGTTAGTCTATTAGTCTCAGTAATTGCTGTGGTGGAGAGTGTAGTAGTCTCAGTAATTGCTGTGGGGGAGAGGCTACTAGCCTCAGTAATTGCTCTAGTGGAGAGTCTAATAGTCACAGAAATTGCTGTAGTGGAGAGGCTAGTTGTTTCAGTAATTGTTGTGGTGGAGAATCTAGTAGTCTCAGTAATTGCTGTAGTGGAGAACTTAATAGTCTCAATAATTGCTGTGCTGGAGAGGCTAGTAGTCTCAGGAATTGCTATGGTGGAGAGTCTATTAGTCTCAGTAATTGTTTTGGTGGAGACGCTAGTAGCCTTTGAAATTACTGTAGTGGACAGGCTACTAGTGACAGTAATTGCTGTAGTGGATAGGCTAGTAGTTTCAATAGTTGCTGTGGTGGAGAGGATAGTAGTCTAAGTAATTGCTGTGGTGGAGAGTCTAGTAGTCTCACTAATTGCTCTGGTTTAGAGGCTGGTAGTCTCAGAAATTGCTGTGGGGGAGAGGCTAGTAGTCTCAGCAATTCCTGTGCTTGAAAGTGTAGTAGTCTCAGTTATTGCTGTGGTGGAGAGGTTAGAAGTCTCATTAACTGCTGTGGTGGAAAAGCAAGTAGTCTCAGTAATTCTTGTGGAGGAGAGGCTAGTACTCTCAGTAATTGCTCTAACGGAGAATCTAGTAGCCTAAGTAAATGTTGTGGAGGAGAGTTTAGTAGACTCAGTATTTGCTGTGGTGGAGAGGTTATTAGTCTCAGTAATTGCTGTGGTGGAGAGTCTAGTAGTCTCAGTAATTGCTGTGGTGGAGAGGCTTGTAGTCTCAGTAATTACTGTGGTGGATAGTCTAGTAGTCTCAGTAATTGCTGTGGTGGAGAGGCTAGTAGTCTCAGTAATTGCTGTGATCGAAAGTCTACTAGTCTCAGTAATTGCTGTGGTGAAGAGGATAGCAGTCTCAGTAATTGATGAGGTGGAGAGAATAGAAGTCTCAGTAATTGCTATGGTGGAAAGTCTAGTAGTCTCAGTAATTACTGTGCAGAAGAGGCTAGTAGTCTCAGTAATTGCTTTTGAGGAGAGGCAAGTAGTCTCAGTAATTGCTGTGGTAGTGAGGCTAGTTTTCTCAATAATTGCTGTGGTGGAGAGGCAAATAGTCTCAGTAATTGCTGTGGGGGAGAGTGTAGTAGTCTCAGTAATTGCTGTTGTGGAGAGGTTAGTAGTCTCAGTAATTGCTGAAGAGAAGTCTCTAGTAGTCTCAGTAATTGCTGTAGTGGAGAGGCTAGAAGTCTCAGTAATTGTTGTGGTGGAGAATATATTAGTCTCAGTATTTGCTGTCGAGGAGAGCTTAGTAGTCTCAGTAATTGTTTTGGTGGAGTGGCCAGTAGTCTCAGAAATTGCTGTGGTGTAGAGGCTAGTAGTCTCAATAATTGCTATATTGGATAGGCTAGTAGTCTCATTAATTGCTGTGGTGGTGAAGCTAGTAGTCTCAGTAATTGATGTGGTAGAGATGCTAGAAGTCTCAGGAATTAGTAGGTGGAGAGGCTGACATTCTCAGTAATTGCTGTTGAGGAGAGTCTAGTAATCTCAATAATTGCTCTCATGGAGACGCTATTAGTCTCAGTAATTTCTGTGGTGCAGACGCTAGTAGCCTCAGAAATTATTGTAGTGGAGAGGCTAGTAATGTCAGTAATTGCTATGGTGGATAGGCTAGGAGTCTCAGTAATTGCTCTGGCGAAAAGGCTAGGAGTTTCAGTAGTTGTTGTAGTGGAGAGGCTAGTAGTCTCTGCAATTGCTATGGAGGAGAGGCTAATAGTCTCAATAATTCTTGCTGTAGAGAGGGTAGTAGTCTCAGTAATTGCTTTGGTGGAGATGCTAGTAGTCTCAGTAATTGCTATGGTGGAGAGGCTAGTAGTCACAGTAATTGCTGAGTTGGTGAGTGTAGTAGTCTCAGTAATTGCTGTTTTGGAAGTCTAGTAGTCTCAGTAACTGCTGTGGTGGACAGTCTAGTAGTCTCAGTAATTGCTCTGGTGGAGAGGCTAGTAGTCTCAGTAACTGCTGTGGAGGAGAGGCTAGTAGTCTCAGTAATATTTGTGGAGGCGAGACTAGTAGTCTCAGTAATTGCTGTGGTGGTGAGTCTATTTGTCTCAGTAATTGCTGTGGTGGAGAGTGTAGTAGTCTCAGTAATTGCTGTAGGGGAGAGGCTACTAGTCTCAGTAATTGCTGTAGTGGAGAGTCTAGTAGTCTCAGTACTTGCTGTAGTGGAGAGGCTAGTAGTCTCAGTAATTGTTGAGGTGGAGAGTCTAGTAGTCTCAGTAATTGCTGTAGTGGAGAACTTAGTAGTCTCAATAATTGCTGTGCTGGAGAGGGTAGTAGTCTCAGGAATTGCTATTGTGGAGAGTCTAGTAGTCCCAGTAATTGCTGTGGTGGAGAGGCTAGTAGTCTAAAGAATTACTGTGGTGGAAAAGCTGAAAATCTCACTAATTGCTGTTGTGGAGAGTCTAGTAGTCTCAGTAATTGCTCTGGTGGAGAGGTTAGTATTCTCAGTAACTGCTGTGGTGGAGAGGCTAGCAGTCTCAGTAATTGTTGTGGTGGAGAGGCTCGAAGTCTCAGTGATTGCTGCGGTGAAGTGGCTAGTAGTCTAAGTAATTGCTGTGGTCGAGTTTCTAGAAGTCTCAATAATTGTTGTGGAGGAGAGGCTAGTAGTCTCAGTAATTGCTGGTGTGCAGAGGCTAGTAGTCTCAGTAATTGCTGTGGTTGAGAGTGTAGTAGTCTCAGTAATTGCTGTGGAGAGGCTATTACTCTCTGTATTTGCTCTGGTGCAGAAGGCAGAAGTCTCAGTCATGGCTGAGATTTAACGGCTAGTAGTCTCAGTAGTTGCTGTGGTGGAGAGTCTAGTAGTCTCAGTAATTGCTGAGGTGGAGAGACTAGTAGTCTCAGGAATTAGTATGGTGGAGAGGCTCATCTTCTCAGTAATTTAGGTGGTGGAAAGTCTAGTAGTCTCAGTTATTGCTCTCGTGGAGAGGCTAGTAGTCACAGTAATTGCTGTGGTGGATACGCTAGTAGCCTCTGAAATTACTGTAGTGGAGTGGCTAGTAGTGTCAGTATTTGCTGTGGTGGATAGGCTAGAAGTCTCAGTAATTGCTCTGGTGAAGAGGCTAGTAGTTTCAAAAGTTTCTTTGGTGGGGAGGCTAGTAGTCTCAGTAATTGCTGTGATGGCGAAGCTAGTAGTCTCAGCCATTGCTGTGAAGAAGAGGCTAGTAGTCTCAGTAATTGCTGTGTTGGAGAGTCTAGTAGTCTCAGTAATTGCCGTGGTGGAGACGCTATTAGTCTTAGTAGTAGCTGTGGTGGAGGGTCTAGTAGTCTCAGTAATTGCCTTGGTGTAGAGGCTGGTAGTCTCAGTAATTGCAGTGGGGGAGAGGTTAGTAGTCCCAGTAATTGCTAAGCTGGACAGGTTAGTAGGCTCATGAATAGCTGTGGTGAAGAGTCTAGTAGTCTCAGTAATTGTTGTGGTGGAGAGGCTAGTACTCTCAGTAATTGCTCTTGCGGAGTATCTAGTAGCCTCAGAAATTGTTGTGGAGGACAGGCTAGTACACTCAGTAATTGCTGTGGTGGAGATGATAGTAGTCTCAGTAATATTTGTGGAGGAGATTCTAGTAGTCTCAGTAATTCATATAGTGGAGAGGCTACTTGTCTTAGTAATTGCTGCGGTGGAATGTCTAGTAGTTTCAGAATTTGCTGTGGAGGAGAGTCTATTAGTCCCAGTAATTGCTGTGGTGGAGAGGCTAGTAGACTCAGTAATTTCTGTTGTGGAGAGTCTAGTAGTCTCAGTAATAGCTATAGTCTAGAGCCTACTAATCTCAGTAATTGCTGTGGTGGAGAAGCTAGTAGTCTCAGGAATTGCTGTGGAGGAATGTCTAGAAGTCTCAGTATTTGCTGTGGTGGTGAGGCTAGTAGTCTCAGTAATTGCTGTGTGGAGAGGCTAGTAGTCTCAGTAATTACAGTGGTGGAGATGCTATTAGTCTTAGTAATTGCTCTGGTGGAGAGTCAAGTAGTCTCAGTAATTGCTGTGGTGGAGAGTCTAGTAGTCTCAGTAATTGCGGTGGTGGAGAGCTTAGTAGTCTCAATAATTGCAGTGGTAGAGAGGCTTGTAGTCTCAGTAATTGCGGTGGTGTAGAGGCTATTAGTCTTAGTAGTTGCTGTGCGGGAGAGGTTAGTAGTCCCAGTAATTGCTGTGCTGGACAGGTTAGTAGGCTCATGAGTAGCTGTGGTGAAGAGTCTAGTAGTCTCAGTAATTGTTGTGGTGGAGAGGCTAGTACTCTCTGTAATTGCTCTTGCGGAGTATCTAGTAGCCTCAGAAATTGTTGTGGAGGACAGGCTAGTAGACTCAGTAATTGCTGTGGTGGAGAGGTTAGTAGTCTCAGTAATATTTGTGGAGGAGATTCTAGTAGTCTCAGTAATTCCTATAGTGGAGAGGCTACTAGTCTCAGTAATTGCTGTGGTGTATAAGCTAGTAGTCTTAACAATTGCTGCGGTGGAATATCTAGTAGTCTCAGAATTTGCTGTGGATGAGAGGCTAATAGTCTCAGTAATTGCTGTGGTGGAGAGGCTAGTAGTCTCAGTTATTCCTGTGGTGGAGAGTCTAGTAGTCTCAGTAATTGCTGTGGTGGAGAGCTTAGTAGTCTCAAATAATTGCTGTGCTGGAGAGGTTAGTAGTCCCAGTAATTGCTGTGGTGGAGAGGCTAGTAGTCTCAGGAATTACTGTGGTGGAGAGGGAGATATTCTCAGTAATTGCTGTGGTGGAGAGGCTAGCTGTCTCAGTAATTGCTGTGTTGAAGAGGCTAGGAGTCTCAGTAATTGCTGCAGTGAAGAGGCTAGTAGTCTCCGTAATTGCTCTGGTGGAGATTCTAGAAGTCTCAATAATTGGTGCGGTGGAGAGGCTAGTAGTCTCAGTAATTGATTTGCTGGAGAGGCTAGTAACCTCAGTAATTGCTATAGTGGAGAGGACTGCAGTCACAGTAATTGCTGTGGTTTAGAATCTAGAAGTCTCAGTAACCGCTGTGGTGGTAAGTCTACTAATCTCAGTAACTGTTGTGGTGGAAAGGCTATAAGTCTCAAAAATTGCTGTGGTGGAGAGTCTAGTAGTCTCAGTAACTGCTGTGGTGGACAATCGAGTAGTCTCAGTAATTGCTGTGGAGGAGAGGCTAGTAATCTCAGTAACTGCCGTTGAGGAGAGGATAGTAGTGTCAGTAATTGCTGAGGAGGAGAGGCTAGTAGTCTCAGTAATTGCTGTGGTGGAGAAGCTAGTAGTATCAGTAATTGCTGTGGTACAGATGCTAGAAGTCTCAGGAATTAGTATGGTGGAGACGCTGATATTCTCAGTAATTGCTGTGGAGGAGAGTCTAGAAGTCTCAGTAATTGCTCTCGTGGAGACGCTAGTAGCCTCAGTAATTTTTGTGGTGCAGACACTAGTAGCCTCGGTAATTACTGTAGTGGAGAGGCTAGTAGTGTCAGTAATTGCTGTGGTGGATAGGATAGAAGTCTCAGTAATTGCTTTGGCGAAGAGGCTAGTAGTTTCAGTAGTTGCTGTGGAGGAGAGGCTAGTAGTCTCAGCAATTGCTGTGGTGGAGAGGCTAGTAGTCTCAATAATCGTTGCGGTAGAGAGTCTAGTAGTCTCAGTAATTGCTTTGGTGGAGATGCTAGTAGTCTCAGTAATTGCTATGGTGGAGAGGCAAGTAGTCACAGTAATTGCTGTGGCGGTAAGTGTATTAGTCTCAGTAATTGCTGTTTTGGAGAGTCTAGTAGTCTCAGTAACTGCTGTGGTGGACAATCTAGTAGTCTCAGTAATTGCTCTGGTGGAGAGGCTAGTAGTCTCAGTAACTGCTGACGAGGAGAGGCTAGTAGTCTCAGATATATATATGGAGGCGAGTCTAGTAGTCGCAGTAATTGCTGTGGTGGTTAGTCTATTAGTCTCAGTAATTGCTGTGGTGGATAGTCTAGTAGTCTCAGTAATTGCTGTGGTGGAGAGGCTAGTAGTCTCAGTAATTGCTGTGATCGAGAGTCTACTAGTCTCAGTAATTGTTGTGGTGAAGAGGATAGCAGTCTCAGTAATAGATGAGGTGGAGAGAATAGAAGTCTCAGTAATTGCTATGGTGGAAAGTCTAGTAGTCTCAGTAATTAATGTGCAGAAGAGGCTAGTAGTCTCAATAATTGCTTTGGTGGAGAGGCTAGTAGTCTCAGTAATTGCTGTGGTAGAGAGGCTAGTTGTCTCAGTAATTGCTGTGGTGGAGAGGCAAATAGTCTCAGTAATTGCTGTGGGGGAGTGTGTAGTAGTCTCAGTAATTGCTGTTGTGGAGAGGTTAGTAGTCTCAGTAATTGCTGAAGAGGAGAGGCTAGAAGTCTCAGTAATTGTTGTGGTGGAGAGTATATTAGTCTCAGTAATTGCTGTCGAGGAGAGCTTAGTAGTCTCAGTAATTGATGTGGTGGAAGATTAGTAAGCTCATAAATAGCTGTGGTGGAGAGTCTAGTAGTCTCAGTAATTGTTGTGGTGGAGTGGCCAGTAGTCTCAGAAATTGCTGTGGTGGAGAGGCTAGTAGTCTAAGTAATTGCTATATTAGATAGGCTAGTAGTCTCATTAATTGCTGTGGTGGAGAAGCTAGTAGTCTCAGTAATTGATGTGGTAGAGATGTTAGAAGTCTCAGGAATTAGTATGGTGGAGAGGCTGACATTCTCAGTAATTGTTTTTGAGGAGAGTCTAGTAATCTCAGAAATTATTGTAGTGGAGAGGCTAGTAGTGTCAGTATTTGCTATGGTGGATAGGCAAGGAGTCTCAGTAATTGCTCTGGCGAAAAGGCTAGGAGTTTCAGTAGTTGTTGTGGTGGAGAGGCTAGTAGTCTCTGCAATTGCTGTGGAGGAGAGGCTAGTGGTCTCAATAATTGTTGCTGTAGAGTGGCTAGTAGTCTCAGTAATTGCTTTGGTGGAGATGCTAGTAGTCTCAGTAATTGCTATGGTGGAGAGGCTAGTAGTCACAGTAATTGCTGAGGTGGTGAGTGTAGTAGTCTCAGTAATTGCTGTTTTGGAAAGTCTAGTAGTCTCAGTAACTGCTGTGGTGGACAGTCTAGTAGTCTCAGTAATTGCTCTGGTGGAGAGGCTAGTAGTCTCAGTAACTGCTGTGGAGGAGAGGCTAGTAGTCTCAGTAATATTTGTGGAGGCGAGTCTAGTAGTCTCAGTAATTGCTGTGGTGTTGAGTTTATTAGTCTCAGTAATTGCTGTGGTGGAGAGTGTAGTAGTCTCAGTAATTGCTGTGGGGGAGAGGCTACTAGTCTCAGTAATTGCTGTAGTTGAGAGTCTAGTAGTCTCAGTACTTGCTGTAGTGGAGAGGCTAGTAGTCTCAGTAATTGTTGAGGTGGAGAGTCTAGTAGTCTCAGTAATTGCTGTAGTGGAGAACTTAGTAGTCTCAATAATTGCTGTGCTGGAGAGGGTAGTAGTCTCAGGAATTACTATTGTGGAGAGTCTAGTAGTCCCAGTAATTGCTGTGGTGGAGAGGCTAGTAGTCTAAAGAATTACTGTGGTGGAAAAGCTGAAAATCTCACTAATTGTTGTTGTGGAGAGTCTAGTAGTCTCAGTAATTGTTGAGGTGGAGAGTCTAGTAGTCTCAGTAATTGCTGTAGTGGAGAACTTAGTAGTCTCAATAATTGCTGTGCTGGAGAGGGTAGTAGTCTCAGGAATTGCTCTGGTGGAGAGGCTAGTATTCTCAGTAACTGCTGTGGTGGAGAGGCTAGCAGTCTCAGTAATTGTTGTGGTGAAGAGGCTCGAAGTCTCAGTGATTGCTGCTGTGAAAGAGCTAGTAGTCTAAGTAATTGCTGTGGTGGAGTTTCTAGAAGTCTCAATAATTGCTGTGGAGGAGAGGCTAGTAGTCTCAGTAATTGCTGGTGTGCAGAGGCTAGTAGTCTCAGTAATTGCTGTGGTTGAGAGTGTAGTAGTCTCAGCAATTGCTGTGGTGGAGAGGCTAGTAGTCTCTGTATTTGCTCTGGTGCAGAAAGCAGAAGTCTCAGTCATGGCTGAGATTTACCGGCTAGTAGTCTCAGTAGTTGCTGTGGTGGAGGGTCTAGTAGTCTCAGTAATTGCTGTGGTGGAGAGACTAGTAGTTTCAGGAATTAGTATGGTGGAGAGGCTCATATTCTCAGTAATTTAGGTGGTGGAGAGTCTAGTAGTCTCAGTTATTGCTCTCGTGGAGAGGCTAGTAGTCACAGTAATTGCTGTTTTGGATACGCTAGTAGCCTCTGAAATTACTGTAGTGGAGTGGCTAGTAGTGTCAGTATTTGCTGTGGTGGATAGGCTAGAATGCTGAGTAATTGCTCTGGTGAAGAGGCTAGTAGTTTCCATAGTTTCTGTGGTGGGGAGGCTAGTAGTCTCAGTAACTGCTGTGATGGCGATGCTAGTAGTCTTAGTCATTGCTGTGAAGAAGAGGCTAGTAGTCTCAGTAATTGCTGTGTTGGAGAGTCTAGTAGTCTCAGTAATTGCTGTGGTGGAGAGACTAGTAGTCTCAGAAATTGCAGTGGTAGAGAGGCTAGTAGTCTCAGTAATTGCCTTGGTGGAGAGGCTATTAGTCTTAGTAGTTGCTGTGGTGGAGGGTCTAGTAGTCTTAGTAATTGCCTTGGTGTAGAGGCTGGTAGTCTCAGTAATTGCTGTGGGGGAGAGGTTAGTAGTCCCAGTAATTGCTGTGCTGGACAGGTTAGTAGGCTCATGAATAGCTGTGGTGAAGAATCTAGTAGTCTCAGTAATTGTTGTGGTGGAGAGGCTAGTACTCTCAGTAATTGCTCTTGCGGAGTATCTAGTAGCCTCAGAAATTGTTGTGGAGGACAGGCTAGTACACTCAGTAATTGCTGTGGTGGAGAGGTTAGTAGTCTCAGAAATATTTGTGGAGGAGATTCTAGTAGTCTCAGTAATTCCTATAGTGGAGAGGCTACTAGTCTCAGTAATTGCTGTGGTGTATAAGCTAGTAGTCTTAGTAATTGCTGCGGTGGAATGTCTAGTTGTTTCAGAATTTGCTGTGGAGGAGAGGCTAATAGTCTCAGTAATTTCTGTGGTGGAGAGGCTAGTAGACTCAGTAATTTCTGTTGTGGAGAGTCTAGTAGTCTCAGTAATAGCTATTGTCTAGAGCCTACTAATCTCAGTAATTGCTGTGGTGGAGAAGCTAGTAGTCTCAGGAATTGCTGTGGAGGAATGTCTAGAAGTCTCAGTATTTGCTGTGGTGGAGAGGCTAGTAGTCTCAGTAATTCCTGTGGTGGAGAGGCTAGAAGTCTCAGTAATTGCTGTGGTGGAGAGGCTAGTAGTCTCAGTAATTACAGTGTTGGAGATTCTAGAAGTCTCAGTAATTGATAAAGTGGAGAGGCTACTAGTCTCAGTAATTGCTGTGGCGGAGAGGCTAGTAGTCTCAGTAATTGCTGTGGTGGAATGTCAAGTAGTCTCAGTATTTTCTGTGGTGGAGAGGCTAGTATTCTCAGCAATTGTTGTGGTGAAGAGGCTAGAAATCTCAGTAATTGCTGTGGTGGAGAGGCTAGTAGTCTCAGTAATTGCTGTGGTGGAGAGGCCAGTTGTCTCAATAATTCCTGTGGTGGAGAGGCTAGTAGACTTACTGAAGGCTCTTGTGGAAAGTTTAGTAGTCTCAGTAATTGCTGTGGTGGAGAGCCTAGTAGTCTCAGTAATTGCTGTGGTGGAGAGGTTAGGAGTCTCAGTAATTGCTGTGGTGGATTGGTTAGTAGTCTCAGGAATTGCTGTGATGGAGAGTCTAGTAGTCTTAGTTATTGCTGTGGTATAGAGGCTAGTAGTCTCAATAATTGCTGTGTTGGAGAGGCTAGTAGTCTCAGTAATTGCTGTGGTGGATAGGCTAGTAGTCTCAGTAATTACTGTGGAGGAGAATCTAGTAGTCTCATTAATTTCTGTGGTGAAGAGGCTAGAAGTCTCAGTTATCGCTGTGGTGGAGAGTCTAGTAGTCTCAGTAATTGCTGTGGTGGAGAGGCTAGTAGTCTCAGTAATTGCTGTGGTGGAGAGGCTTGTTGTCTTGGTAATTGCTGTGGTGGACAGGCTAGTAGTCTCAGTAATTACTGTGTTAAGATTCTAGCAGTCTCAGTAATTGCTATACTTGAGAGGCTACTAGTCTCAGTAATTGCTGTGGTGGAAAGGCTAGTAGTCTCAGCAACTGCTGTGGTGTAATGTCAAGTAGTCTCAGTATTTTCTGTGTTGGAGAGTCTAGTAGTCTCAGTAATTGCTGTAGTGCAGAGGCTAGAAATCTCAGTAATTGCTGTGCTGGGGAGGCTAGTAGTCTCAGTAACTGCTGTGGTGGAGAGGCTAGTAGTCTCAGTAATTGCTGTGGTGAAGAGGCTAGTAGAATTACTAAATTCTCTGTTGGAAAGTTTAGAAGTCTCAGTAATTGATGTGGTGGAGAGGTTAGAAGTCTCAGTAACTGCTGTGGTGGAGAGGTTAGTAGTCTCAGGAATTGCTGTGGTGGAGAGTCTAGTAGTCTTAGTTTTTGCTAATATTCTCAATATTTGCGGTGGTGGAGAGGCTAGTAGTCTCAGTAATTCCTGAGGTGGGGAGTCTAATAGTCTCGGTAATTGCTGTGGTGGAGACGCTAGTAGTCTCAGTAATTGCTGTAGTGTAGAGGTTAGTAGCCTCAGAAATTGCTGTTGTGGAGAGTTTAGTAGTCTCAGTAATTGCTGTGGTAGAGAGGAGAGTAGACTCAGTAATTACTGTGGTGGAAAGGCTAGTAGTCTCAGTAATTGCTGTATTTAAGAGTCTAGTGGTCTCTGTAATTGCTGTGGTGAAGAGGCTAGAAGTCTCAGTAATTGCTGTGGTGGAGAGGCTAGTAGTCTCAGTAATTGCTGTGGTTGAGCATCTATTTGTCTCATTAATTGCTGTGGTGTAGAGGCTAGTAGTCTCAGTAATTGCTGTGGTGGAGAGGCTAGTAGTCTCAGTAATTCCTGTGGTGGAGAGGCTAGAAGTCTCAGTAATTGCTGTGGTGGAGAGGCTAGTAGTCTCAGTAATTACTGTGGTGGAGAGTCTAGTAAACTCAGTAATTGCTGGGGTTGAGAGGCTAGTAGTCTCAGTAATTGCTGTGGTGGAGAGGCTAGTAGTCTTAGTAATTGCTGAGGTGGAGAGTCTTGTAGTCTCAGTAATTGTTGTGGTAGAGAGTCTAGTAGTCTCAGTAATTGCTGTCGTGGAGAGGCTTGTAGTCTCAGTAATTGCTATGGTGGAGAGGTTAGTAGTCTCAGTAATTGCTGTGGTGGAGAGGTTAATAATCTCAAGAATTGCTGTGGTTGAGAGTCTAGTAGTCTCAATAATTGCTGTGGTGGAGAGGCTAGAAGTCTCATGAATTGTTGTGCTGGAGAGGCTAGTACTCTCATTAATTGCTGTGGTAGAGAGTATAGTAGTCTCAGTAATTGCTGTGGTGGAGAGGCTAGTAGTCTCAGTAATTGCTATGGTGGTGACGCTAGTAGTCTCATTGATTGCTGTGGTGGAGAGGCTAGTTGTCTCAGTAATTCCTGTAGTGGAGAGGGTAGTTTTCTCAGTAATTGCTGTGCTGGAGAGGCTAGTAGTCTCAGTAATTGCTGTGGTGGAGAGGCTAGTAGTCTCAGTAATTGTTATGGTGGAGAGGCTAGTATTCTTAGTAATTGCTGAGCTGGAGAGTTTAGTAGTCTCAGTAATTACTCTGGTGGAGATGCTAGTATTCTCAGTAATTGCTGTGGTGGAGAGGCTAGTAGTCTCAAGAATTGCTGTTCTGGAAAGTCTAGCAGTCTCAGTAATTGCTGTGGTGTAGAGCCTAGTAGTCTCAGTAATTGCTGTGGTGGAAAGGCTAGTAGTCTCAGTAATTGCTGTGGTGGACAGGCTAGTAGTCTCAGTAATTGCTGTGGTCAAGAGGCTAGTAGTCTCAGTAATTGCTCTGCTGGAGAGGCTAGTAGACTTAGTAATTGCTGTGGTGCAGAGGCTAGTAGTCTCAGTAATTGCTGTGATTGAGAGACTAGTGGTCTCAGTAATTGCTCTGGTGGAGAGCCTTGTAGTCTCAGCAATTGCTGTGGTGGAGAGGCTAGTAGTGTCAGTAATTGCTGTGGTGGAGAATCTAGTAATCTCATTAATTGCTGTTGTTTAGATGCTTGTAGTCTCAGTAATTGCTGTGGTGGAGAGGCTAGTAGTCTCAGTAATTGCTGTGGTGGAGTTGCTAGTTTTCTCGGTAATTAAGAACATAACATAAGAACATAAGAAAGGAGGAACACTGCAGGAGGCCTGCTGGCCCATACTAGGCAGGTCCTTTACAATTCATCCCACTAACAAAACATTTGCCCAACCCAATTTTCAGTGCCACCCAAGAAATAAGCTCTAATGTGAAAGTCCCACTCAAATCCAACCCCTCCCACTAATGTACTTATCCAACCTAGATTTGAAACTACCCAAAGTCCCAGCCTCAATAACCCAACTAGGTAGACTGTTCCACTCATCAACTACCCTTTTTCCATGTCCTTTCTAAATCTAACTTTCTAATTTAAATCCATTACTGCGGTTTCTTTTGGAGAGACTTTCCTCAAGACCTTATTAATATCCCCTTTATTTAATACCTATCTTCCACTTATACACTTCGATCAGGTCTCCCCTCATTCTTCGTCTAACAAGTGAATGTAACTTAAGGTCTTCAATCTTTCTTCATAAGGAAGATTTCTAATGCTATGTATTAATTTAGTCATCCTACGCTAAAAGTTTTCTAACAAATTTTAAATGTCCTTTTTTGTAATACGGAGACCAGAACTGAGCTGCGTAATCTAGGTGAGGCCTTACTAATGTTGTATAAAGCTGCAGTATGACCTCTGGACTTCTGTTGCTTACACTTCCTGATATAAATCCCAGTAATCTATTTGCCTTATTTCGTACGCTTAGGCAATGCTGTCTTGGTATAAGGTTGCTGCTCACCATAACCCCCAAGTCCTTTTCGCAATCTGTATGACTAAGTTCTACATCATTTAAATTATAAGTACTAGGGTTATGGGCACTCCCAAGCTGTGGTGGAGAGTCTAGTAGTCTTAGTAATTGCTGTGATGGAGAAGCTAGAAGTCTCAGTAATTGCTGTGGATGGAGAGGCTAATATTCTCAGTAATTGCTGTGGTGGAGAGGCTAGTAGTCTCAGGAATTGCTGTAGTGGAAAGTCTGGCAGTCTCATTATTAGCTGTGGTGGAGAGGCTAGTTTTCTCAGTAATTGCTGTGGTTGAGAGTCTATTAGTCTCAGTAATTGCTGTGGTGGAGAGGCTTGTGGTATCACTAATTGCTGTGGTGGAGAGGCTAGTAGTCTCAGTAATTGCTGTGGTGGAGAGGCTAGTAGTCTCAGAAATTGCTATGGTGGAGAGGCTAGTAGTCTCATTAATTGTTTTGATGGAGAGGCTCGTAGTCTCAGTAATTGCTGTAGTGGAGAGTCTAGTAGTCTCAGTAATTGCTGTGGTGGAAAGTCTAGTAGTCTCAGTAATTGCAGTAGTGGAGAGGCTACTAGTCTCAGTAATTGCTCTGGTGGAGAGGTTAATAGTCTTTGTGGTATAGAGTCTAGTAGTCTCAGTAATTGCTGTGGTGGAGAGGTTAGTAGTCTCAGTAATTGCTGTGATGGAGAGGTTTGTAGTCTCAGGAATTGCTGTGGTGGAGAGTCTAGAAGTCTCAGTAATTGATGTGGTGGATAGGCTAGTAGTCTCAGAAAGTGTTGTGGTGGAGAGGCTAGTAGTCTCAATAATTGCTGTTGTGGAGAGTGTAGTAGTCTCATTAATTGCTGTGGTGGAGAGGCTAGTAGTCTCAGTAATTGCTGTCGTGGACAGGTTAGTAGTCTCAGTAATTGCTGTGGTGGAGAGGCTAGTAGTCTCAGGAATTACTGTGGTGGAGATGGTGATATTTTCAATAACTGCTGTGGTGGAGAGTCTAGTAGTCTCAGTAATTGTTGTGGTGGAGATGCTAGTAGTCTTATTAATTACTGTGGTGGAGAGTCTAGTAGTCTCCGTAATTGCTGTGGATGAGAGGCTAGTGGTCTCAGTAATTGCTGTGGTGGAGAGTCTAGTAGTCTCAGTAATTGCTGCGGTGGAGAGGCTAGTAGTCTCAGGAATTACTGTGTTGGAGAGTCTAGTAGTCTCAGGAATTGCTGTGGTTGAGAGGCTAGTGGTCTCAATAATAGCTGTGGTGGAGAGTCTAGTATTCTCAGTAATTGCTGTGGTGGAGAGGCTGGTAGTCTCAGGAGTTGATCTGGTGGAGAGTCTACTAATCTCAGTAATTGCTGTGGTGGAGAGGCTAGAAGCCTCAGTAATTGCTGAGGTGGTGAGGCTAGAAGTCTCAGTAATTGATGTGATAAAAAGTCTAGTAGTCTCAGTAATTACTGTGCTGAAGAGGCTAGTAGTCTCAGTAATTGCTGTGGTGGAGAGGCTAGCAGTCTCAGTAATTGCTGTGGTATAGAGGCTGGTAGTCTCAGTAATTGCTCTGGTGGAGAGGCTAGTAGTCTCAGTCGTTGCTGTGATGCAGAGGCTAGCAGTCTTAGTAGTTGCTGTGGCGGAGATTCTAGTAGTCTCAGTAATTGCTCTGGTGTAGAGGCTGGTTTTCTCAGTAATTGCTGTAGTGGAGAGGATAGTAGTCTCAGTAATTGCTCTGCTGGACAGGTTAGTAGTCTCAGTAATTGTTGTGGTGGAGAGGCTAGTAGTCTCAGTAATTGCTGTGGTGGAGAGGCTAGTAGTCTCAGTAATAGCTGTGGTGGAGAGGCAAGTAGTCTCAGTAACTGCTGTGGTGTAGAATCTAGTAGTCTCAGCAATTGTTGAGGAAGAGAGGCTAGTTGTCTCAGTAATTGCTGTCGTGGAGAGGTTAGTAGTCTCAGTAATTGCAGTGGTAAAGAGTCTAGTAGTCTCAGTAATTCCTGTGGTGGATTGGTTAATAATCTCAGTAATTGCTATCTTGGAGAGTCAAGTAGTCTTAGTAATTGCTGTGGTCGAGAGGCTAGTAGTCTAAGGAATTATTGTGGTGGAGAGTCTGATATTCTCAGTAATTGCTGTGGTGGAGA
Organism: Cherax quadricarinatus; assembly: GCF_026875155.1. Taxonomy (NCBI): domain Eukaryota; kingdom Metazoa; phylum Arthropoda; class Malacostraca; order Decapoda; family Parastacidae; genus Cherax; species Cherax quadricarinatus. Next base: position 1,112,294 of record NC_069406.1, on the reverse strand, counting down.
GTCTAGAAGTCTCAGTAATTGCTGTGGTGGAGAGCTTAGTAGTCTCAGTAATTGCTGTGGTGGAGAGGTTAGTAGGCTAATGAATAGCTGTGGTTGAGATTCTAGTAGTCTCAGTAATTGTTGTGGTGGAGAGGCTAGCAGCCTCAGAAAATGCTGTGGTTGAGAGGCTAGTAGTCTCAGTAATTGCTGGGGTGCAGAGGCTAGTAGTCTCAGTAATTGCTATGGTTGAGAGTGTAGTAGTCTCAGTAATTGCTGTGGTGGAGAGGCTAGTAGCCTCAGTAATTGCTGTGGTGGAGAAGCTAGTAGTCTCAGTCATGCTCTGATGAAGAGGCTAGGGAGTCTCAGAATTGCTGTGGTGGAGAGTCTTTGTAGTCTCAGTAATTGCTGTGGGTGGAGAGACTAGTAGTTCGTAATTGATGTGGTATTTAGGCTAGTAGTTCAGAAATTACTATGGTGGAGAGGCTGATATTCTCAGTAATTGCTGTGGTGGAGAATCTAGTAGTCTCAGTAATTGCTCTCGTGGAGAGGCTAATAGTCTCAGTAATTTCTGTGGTGGAGAAGCTAGGAGCCTCAGAAATTATTGTAGTGGAGAGGCTAATAGTCTCAGTATTTGATGTGGTGGACAGGCTAGAAATCTCAGTAATTGCTGTGGTGGAGAGGGTAGTAGTCTCAGTAATTGCTGTGGTGGAGAGGCTAGTTGTCTCGGTAATTGCTGTGGTGGAGAGGCTAGTAGTCTCAGTAATTCCTGTGGTATAGAGGCTGGTAGTCTCAGTAATTGCTCTGGTGGAGAGGCTAGTAGTCTCAGTCATTGCTGTGATGCAGAGGCTAGTAGTCTCAGAAACTGCTGTGGTGGAGAGTGTATTAGTCTCAGTAATTGCTTTTGTGGAGAGACTAATAGTCTCAGTAATTGCTGTGGTAGAGAGGCTAGTAGTTTCAGTAATTTCTGTCGTGGAGAGGCTACCAGTCTTAGTAGTTGCTGTGGCGGAGATTCTAGTAGTCTCAGTAATTGGTCTGGTGTAGAGGCTGGTTTTCTCAGTAATTGCTGTAGTGGAGAAGATAGTAGTCTCAGTAATTGCTCTGCTGGACAGGTTAGTAGTCTCAGTAATTGTTGTGGTGGAGAGGCTAGTAGTCTCAGTAATTGCTGTGGTGGAGAGGCTAGTAGTCTCAGTAATAGCTGTGGTGGAGAGGCAAGTAGTCTCAGTAATTGCTGTGGTGTAGAATCTAGTAGTCTCAGTAATTGTTGAGGAAGAGAGGATAGTTGTCTCAGTAATTGCTGTCGTGGAGAGGTTAGTAGTCTCAGTAATTGCTGTGGTAAAGAGTCTAGTAGTCTCAGTAATTCCTGTGGTGGATAGGTTAGTAATCTCAGTAATTGCTATGGTGGAGAGTCAAGTAGTCTTAGTAATTGCTGTGGTCGAGAGGCTAGGAGTCTAAGGAATTATTGTGGTGGAGAGTCTGATATTCTCAGTAATTGATGTGGTGGAGAGTCTAGAAGTCTCAGTAATTCCTGTGGTGGAGAGCTTAGTAGTCCCAGTAATTGCTGTGGTGGAGAGGTTAGTAGGCTAATGAATAGCTGTGGTGAGAGTCTAGTAGTCTCAATAATTGTTGTGGTGGAGAGGCTAGCAGTCTCAGAAAATGCTGTGGTTGAGAGGCTAGTAGTCTCAGTAATTGCTGGGGTGCAGAGGCTAGTAGTCTCAGTAATTGCTATGGTTGAGAGTGTAGTAGTCTCAGTAATTGCTGTGGTGGAGAGGCTAGTAGCCTCAGTAATTGCTGTGGTGGAGAAGCTAGTAGTCTCAGTCATTGCTCTGATGAAGAGGCTAGTAGTCTCAGTAACTTCTGTGGTGGAGAGTCTAGTAGTCTCAGTAATTGCTGTGGTGGAGAGACTAGTAGTCTCAGTAATTGATGTGGTATTGAGGCTAGTAGTCTCAGAAATTACTATGGTGGAGAGGCTGATATTCTCAGTAATTGCTGTGGTGGAGAGTCTAGTAGTCTCAGTAATTGCTCTCGTGGAGAGGCTAATAGTCTCAGTAATTTCTGTGGTGGAGAAGCTAGGAGCCTCAGAAATTACTGTAGTGGAGAGGCTAATAGTCTCAGTATTTGATGTGGTGGACAGGCTAGAAATCTCAGTAATTGCTGTGGTGGAGAGGCTAGTAGTCTCAGTAATTGCTGTGGTGGAGAGGCTAGTTGTCTCGGTAATTGCTGTGGTGGAGAGGCTAGTTGTCTCGGTAATTGCTGTGGTGGAGAGGCTAGTAGTCTCAGTAATTACTGTGTTGGAGATTCTAGTAGTCTCAGTAATTGCTATAGTGGAGACGCTACTAGTCTCAGTAATTGCTGTGGCGGAGAGGCTAGTAGTCTCAGTAATTGCTCTGGTGAAGAGGCTAGTAGACTTACTATTTTCTCTGGTGGAAAGTTTAGTAGTCTCAGTAATTGCTGTGGTGGAGAGCCTAGTAGTCTCAGTAATTTATGTGGTGGAGAGGTTAGGAGTCTCAGTAACTGCTGTGGTGGAGAGGTTAGTAGTCTCAGGAATTGCTGTGGTGGAGAGTCTAGTAGTCTTAGTTATTGCTGTGGTTTAGAGACTAATAGTCTCAATATATGCGGTGGTGGAGAGGCTAGTAGTCTCAGTAATTGCTGGGGAGGGGAGTCTGGTTGTCTCAGTAATTGCTGTGGTGGAGAATCTAATAGTCTCAGTAATTGCTGTGGTGGAGAGGCTAGTATTCTCAGTAATTGCTGTAGTGGAGAGGTTAGTAGTCTCAGTAATTGCTGTTGTGGAGAGGTTAGTAGTCTCAGTAATTGCTGTTGTGGAGAGGTTAGTAGTCTCAGTAATTGTTGTGGAGGAGAGGCTAGTAGTCTCATTCATTGCTGTGGTGGAGAGGCTAGTAGTCTCAGTAATTCCTGTGGTGGAGAGGCTAGTTTTCTCAGTAATTGCTGTGCTGGAGAGGCTAGTAGTCTCAGTAATTGCTGTGGTGGAGAGGCTAGTAGTCTCAGTAATTGTTGTGGTGGAGAGGCTAGTATTCTTAGTAATTGCTGAGCTGGAGAGTTTATTAGTCTCAGTAATTGCTCTGGTAGAGATGCTATTATTTTCAGTAATTGCTGTGGTGGAGAGGCTAGTAGTCTCAAGAATTGCTGTTCTGGAGAGTCTAGCAGTCTCAGTAATTGCTGTGGTGTAGAGCCTAGTAGTCTCAGTAATTGCTGTGGTGGAAAGGCTAGTAGTCTCAGTAGTTGCTGTGGTGGACAGGCTAATAGTCTCAGTAATTGCTGTGGTGGAGAGGCTAGTAGTCTAGTAATTGCTGTGCTGGAGAGGCTAGTAGACTTAGTAATTGTTGTGGTGGAGAGGCTAGTAGTCTCAGTAATTGCTGTGACTGAGAGTCTAGTGGTCTCAGTAATTGCTCTGGTGGAGAGCCTTGTAGTCTCAGTAATTGCTGTGGTGGAGAGGCTAGTAGTGTCAGTAATTGCTGTGGTGGAGAATCTAGTAATCTCATTAATTGCTGTTGGTTAGAGGATAGTAGTCTCATTAATTGCTGTTGTGGAGAGTCTAGTAGTCTCAGTAATTGCTCTGGTGGAGTTGCTAGTTTTCTCGGTAAATGCTGTGGTGGAGAGGCTAGTAGTCTCAGTAATTGCTGTGGTGGAGTGGCTAGTATTCTCAGTAATTGCTGTGGTGGAGAGGCTAGTAGTCTCAGTACTTGCTGGGGTGGAGGGCTAGTAGTCTCAGTAATTGCTCTGTTGGAGAGGCTAGTAGTCTCAGGAATTGCTGTAGTGGAAAGTCTGGCAGTCTCAGTATTAGCTGTGGTGGAGAGGCTAGTTGTCTCAGTAATTGTTGTGGTTGAGAGTCTATTAGTCTCAGTAATTGCTGTGGTGGAGAGGATTTTGGTCTCACTAATTGCTGTGGTGGAGAGGCTAGTAGTCTCAGTAATTGCTGTGGTGGAGAGGCTAGTAGTCTCAGTAATTGCTATGGTGGAGAAGCTAGTAGTCTCATTAATCGTTTTGATGAAGAGGCTAGTAATCTCAGTAATTGCTGTAGTGGAGAGTCTAGTAGTCTCAGTAATTGCTGTGGTGGAAAGTCTAGTAGTCTCAGTAATTGCTGTAGTGGAGAGGCTACTAGTCTCAGTAATTGCTCTGGTGGAGAGGCTAGTAGTCTTTGTGGTGGAGAGTCTAGTAGTCTCAGTAATTGCTGTGGTGGAGAGGTTAGTAGTCTCAGTAATTGCTGTGGTGGAGAGGTTAGTTGTCTCAGGAATTGCTGTGGTGGAGAGTCTAGAAGTCTCAGTAATTGCTGTGGTGGATAGGCTAGTAGTCTCAGTAACTGTTGTGGTGGAGAGGCTAGTAGTCTCATTAATTGCTGTGGTGGAGAGTATAGTAGTCTCATTAATTGCTGTGGAGGAGAGGCTAGTAGTCTTAGTAATTGCTGTGGTGGAGAGGTTAGTAGTCTCAGTAATTGCTGTGGAGGAGAGGGTAGTAGTCTCAGTAATTGCTGTGGTGGAGAGGCTAGCAGTCTCAGTAATTGCTGTGGTGGAGAGGGTATTAGTCTCAGTAATTGCTGTGGTGGAGAGGCTAGTAGTCTCAGTAATTGCTGTGCTGGAGTGGCTAGTAGTCTCAGTAATTGCTTTGGTGGAGTGGCTAGTAGTCTCAGTAATTGTTGTGGTGGAGAGGCTAGTAGTCTCAGTAATTGCTGTGGTGGAGAGTTTTGTAGTCTCAGTAGTTGCTCTGGTGGAGATGCTAGTATTCTCAGTAATTGCTGTTGTGGAGAGGCTAGTAGTCTCAAGAATTGCTGTTGTGGAGAGTCTAGTAGTCTCAGTAATTGGTGTGGTGGAGAGGCTAGGAGTCTTAGTAATTGCTGAAGTGGAGAGGCTATTAGTCTCAGTAATTGCTGTGATGGACAGGCTAGTAGTCTCAGTAATTGCTCTTGTGGAGAGGCTAGTTGTCTCAGTAATTGCTGTGCTGGAGAGGTTATTAGTCTCAGTAATTGTTGTTGTGGAGAGGCTAGAAGTCTCAGCAATTGTTGTGGTGGAGAGGCTAGTAGTCTCAGTAATTGCTGTTGTTTAGTCTAGTAGTCTCAGTAATTACTCTGGTGTAGATGCTGGTATTCTCAGTAATTGCTGTGGTGGAAAGGCTAGTAGTCTCAGGAATTGCTGTTGTGGAGAGTCTAGTAGTCTCAGTAATTGCTGTGGTGGAGAGGCTAGTAGTTTCAGTAATTGCTGTGGTGGAGAGGCTCGTAATCTCAATAATTGTTATTGCGGAGAGTCTAGTAGTCTCAGTAATTGCTGTTGTGGAGAGTCTAGTAGTCTCAGTAATTGGTGTGGTGGAGAGGCTAGGAGTCTCAGTAATTGCTGAAGTGGAGAGGCTATTATTCTCAGTAATTGCTGTGATGGACAGGCTAGTAGTCTCAGTAATTGCTCTTGTGGAGAGGCTAGTTGTCTCAGTAATTGCTGTGCTGGAGAGGTTATTAGTCTCAGTAATTGCTGTTGTGGAGAGGCTAGAAGTCTCAGTAATTGTTGTGGTGGAGAGGCTAGTAGTCTCAGTAATTGCTGTTGTTTAGTCTAGTAGTCTCAGTAATTACTCTGGTGTAGATGCTGGTATTATCAGTAACTGCTGTGGTGGAAAGGCTAGTAGTCTCAGGAATTGCTGTTGTGGAGAGTCTAGTAGTCTCAGTAATTGCTGTGGTGGAGAGGCTAGTAGTCTCAGTAATTGCTGTGGTGGAGAGGCTCGTAATCTCAATCATTGTTATTGCGGAGAGTCTAGGAGTCTCAGTAACTTCTGTGTTGGAGAGGCTTATATTCTCAGTAATTGTTGTTGTTGAGAGTGTAGTAGTCTCAGTAATTGCTGTGGTGAAGAGGCTAGTTGTCTCAGTAATTGCTGTGATGAAGAGGCTAGTAGTCTCAGGAATTGAACCTTTTACTCTTATTTCCCCAGACCGAACCTAATAGTAATAATAATAATAATAATAATAATAATAATAAAATAATAATAATAATAATAATAATAATAATAATAATAATAATAAACAATAATAATAATAATAATAATAATAATAATAATAATAATAGTAATAATAATAATGATAATAATAATAATAATAATAATAATATCTTTATTTACTACAAGTACATGTGCAAGGTATACAGGCCTAACTGACATCACTGACATACTACCCTATAGAAAGCCCCTTGTTATGCCTGGAGTTTACCTGGAGAGAGTTCCGGGGGTCAACGCCCCCGCGGCCCGGTCTGTGACCAAGCCTCATTGTGGATTAGAGCCTGATCAACTAGGCTGTTTCTGCTGGCTGCACGCAATCCAACGTACGAGCCACAGCCCGGCTGGTCAGGTACCGACTTTAGGTGCTTATCCAGTGCCTGCTTGAAGACAGCCAGGGGTCTATTGGTAATCCCCCTTATGTATGCAGGGAGGCAGTTGAACAGTCTTGGGCCTTTTAGACTTATTGAGTTGCCTCTTAACATGCTAGTGACACCCCTGCTTTTCATTGGGGGGATGTTTCATCGTCTGCCGAGTCTTTTGTTTTCGTAGAGAGTGCAAGTTTCTTACTAGTCTCTCTAGGATTTTCCAGGTCCTTATCCCAGGATGCGACCCACACCAGTCGACTTTCACCCAGTTACCCATTTACTGATGGGTGAACATAGACAACAGGTGCAAAGAAACACGCCCAGTGTTTCTACCGTGACTGGGAATCGAACCCAGACCATGGCGTGTGAAGCGAGAGCTTTAGCCTCCAGGCACCAGAGCCCCAATCCCCAATCCTCCCTTTCTTATCCAATTCTTCCCATCGCCCCTTTTTTCCCTGTCCTCCCCCTTCTCATCCTTCCCTTTTCCCCGTTCCGTTTTGTAACCTCTGGGGTCTTTCCCTCTGACATTATGGGTTCTAGTTGAGGGGAAGTGTGCTAAGGTTCATCCCGCTCCCTTAGGTTTCTCGGGTGTAGTGTAGTTTGTCGTGGAATCTGGATTGTGTGGAGGCGCCCTGCTCCCTTTCCAGATTTCTGGGAAGTGGGCAGGGTGTCCTGCAGATGACAAGTGTATCTCCAGAGGCTGCCTGTCGGATCTGTGAGGTGGCAGCCGAAGGAGGTATGCTTTGTGGTGGATTTCCGACCACCCTCTCTTTTGTCCACCCAGGTGGCTCATAGATGTTAGGTTGCTGTCCCGGTGCTATCCCAGAGGGTTGGTTTACTGGCATGAAAGGCAGGGTATGGCACGGGTTCCACGCTACGTCTGCACTACTTGTGGGCTCGAAGTTTTCTCGGATAGAAGGGGAGGAGGGGACTTAGGGGGCTTTCATGCCTTTTAGTGACTGTCCCTCCACTGTCTCTCTTTTTTTTCTTTTTTTTCTATCCTTCTTTCTTTTTTTTCAAATAATAGGAAAGAAGTACCACTATCATGGAATGTTCATTCCAGGATAACCCTGCTCCTCCCAGGCCTGTTTCTGTTTCCACATCCTGTTCTCACCTGGCTTCATTACAGGACCATTCTCTAGACTTTTTCTATACCCCTGTACTTTCTGCTGGGGATGCTTCATCACCTGCTTCAGGTGTTGGGACTCCACCCATTTCTGTTAGTGCCTCTGCCTCTTGTAGGCCTTAAACTATGCGTCTGGCTTCCCTGAATATGGTGCAACGGTTTTGGATCGCCCACCTACCTCAGGTCGGGCCACCCGCGGTACTATGGCTATACATTCCAGACCATTTGCTGACGACGGTTCTTTGATGTCTGCTCATTCCACCCAATAACGACCTACGTGACACCCACTTCCTTTATTTACCATGTTTAAAAGTATGCAGTGGACTAAATTCTTTTCTCTGCAGCCGACATCTCCAACTGACTATCTTTCTGACCATAGTATTGGTAACGCTCTTTTATGACACATTAGCCAAAATATATCCTTTCATGCTCTTCGAAGAGGTGCGCACATCATTACGGTCCGGAATGCAGAACAAGCTCATGTTCTTTCCCATCTTACTTCATTGATAACATTCTAATCACAGTTCATAAGCATGCTACTCTCAATTCTTGCAGTGGTATTGGTGGTTTTACAGAGAACCGTTGAACAGAGTAATTTTCTGTCTTGTGGTGATGATATTTTGGAGCAATTAGCCCTTCAGGACCTTTCAGTTCTCAAAGTAGATACAATCTGCTTGCTCATGGGCGGAGGCGCGTTCCCAGTAACATCGCCTGCTTAACCTTTGTCTTCCGTGAACTCCCGTCCTCTGTTTATATCGAGGGCCATCGCCTAGAAGTCCATAAAGTGGTTCGTACTCCCCAACAGTGTCGAAATTGCTGGTGCTTCGGACACCCTGCTAAATACTGTAGATCTGCAGCAAATTGTCCAGTCTGCGGTGCCGCAGATCTTGCTGATACATCTTGCAGTCTTCCACCCACTTGCCTCAATTGCAATGAACCTCATCCATCCTTTTCCCGCTGATGTCAGGTCTTTATGAACGAGAAATCCGCTGTCTTAAGGAGAGCGAAGGCCTTACTTAGGCTATGGCTATCTCTCGGTCCTGTCTTCACGGGAATCTTCCCCATGTCCTTTATTCTCGAGTAGCTAGGGGACCTCCAATCATGGGGGTCCCCCCGCCTACCAGCTCCTCTATGTCGTCTCCTCCAGGGTCACCCTCATCTCAAATTCTTTTGCAGTTTTATCCCCACCTCCTTACCTATTCCTACCTCTACTTCTTCTCGCCTGCTAGTTTCTCAGTCTATAAGGCCTCACACGCCTGCACCATCTTCGCGCCTATCACATGCAAAATTGAACCTGTCTCAAAAGCCCAAGTCTCTTCTCTTCGCATTACTCCAGTGCTTACAATTCCCCAACAGTTTTCCTTTCCGGCCTCGGTGCCTGGTTCTCACCCCCTTTCTAACTCTCACACGAAGGTGGAGGTTCACCCCCTCTCTACCTCACCTATCTCTGAAATCAAGGTATCGATATCTTCTTTATCCACTGAGACACTTGATGCTATCGACGACTATACTGCAGAGACGAAAACCCCGATTGACACCAGTACACCTCCTTCTACCCCTTCTCATTTTTCACAACTTTCAGAGCTATCTTTTCCTTCACAGCATTCTGATTCCTCATTGCTTACATGCTTTCCGTTGCCTCCACACACTGACTTCACTGACCCTAATAGCCCACAGATTTTATTGCTTAATAACAAAAAAAGGCACAATACCATGACTGGAACGATACACAGATAACCCGCACATAGAAGAGAGGAGCTTACGACGACGTTTCGGTCCGACTTGGACCATTTACAAAGTCACACTAACGAGAAGTGGAGCAGGACGGGTATATATAGGCAGGAAGAGGTAGTGGTGGTAGTAGTAGTAGTAGTAGTAGTAGTAGTAGAGTAGTAGTAGTAGTAGTAGTAGTAGTGGTAGTAGTAGTAGTAGTAGTAGTAGTAGTAGTAGTAGTGGTAGTAGTAACAGTAGTATTAGTAGTAGTAGTGGTAGTGGTAGTAGTGGGGAATTAAGGAGGAGGAACCAGTCAAATACAAAAAAAGGGGAGCACTGCAAGGGAGCTAGGTGCCCACAAGGGAGCTAGGTGCCCACAAGGGAGCTAGGTGCCCACAAGGGAGCTAGGTACCCATAGAGGGAGAGCAAGTGCACAGAGGTGGGGGGAAGGGGAAGTGATGAAATAAATAATGAAGGAACAGAAACACGCGACAGAAGAAAGAAAGACAACCCAGAGGAGAAAAAAGGAAAGAGGAAAGGGGAAGAGGGAGAAGAAGAAAAAAAGAGTAATCAGGTTAAGTCACGGGTGTTCTAAAGTTTGGAGCATTTTACAATGTAGTGGAAGAGGAAGGCATCTACAGAGACGAAGCCAGGACTATGATTCATACAAGGAAAGTTGTGTATTAGAGAGGATTCAACTAGCCAAGACGGGAAAACTAATTATGATAAGTGGAAATTTCTGCTGGAAGGAACTGAGGATCACAGATGCGGAGGGCACGGAGAAAGAGAGAGATATTAACACTTTTCTTGACTGGGGAAGCATGATAAGAAAAGTAGTTAATGTACATGCCACTGAAGGGGCAAGACTATTAAGGGCTTCAAGATTGATGTCTTTCTTGATCTTATCCGCTTCTGTGTGGACTCTAATTCCTTTTCTTTCCAAAGGAAATGTTGTTCTCAAACCTTCGGTGTCGCTATGAGCTCTCCTCTCTCTCCTGTCCTTGCTAATCTTTACATGGAATACTTCGAGACTGTTCTTCTTCCTACCATCGATGTGCAACCTTCACTCTGGCTCTGCTATGTGGATGACATCTTTGCTCTGTGACCTCATGACTCCAGTCTCTTCCAACCTTTTCTTGAAGCCCTTAATAATCTTGCCCCTTCCATTAAGTTTAAAGCTGAATGGAAATCTAATTCCTTGCTTCCTTTCCTTGATGTCGATGTCCACCGCTCAGATACAGGTTTTTCCTTTTCCGTTTACCGCAAACCTATGCACAGTGGCATGTACATTCACTACTTTTCCTAACATGCTTCTCCTGCCAAGAAAAGTGTTCTTATCTTCCTCTTTCTCCGTGCCCTCCGCATCTGTGATCCTCAGTTCCTTCCAGCAGAAATTTCCACTCTTCATAATTCGTTCTCCCGTCTTGGCTACCCTTCCCATTTCATAGACTCTGCCCTCTCACGTGCTAAACGTAATTTCTTCTCTCCCAAACTCTCTACTCCTGGGAACTCTTCTGTCCTCTGCCTTCCCTACATTTCCGTTCTTTCTAATCTCAACAATTCTCTCCGTCCCTTAGACATCAAGCTTACTTTCCGCCAGACTAACACTCATCGCACTAATCTCGTTCATATCTCTCCTCCCTCTACAGATGTTCCTGGTGTCTACTCTATTTCTTGCTCCTCCTGTCCTCTTCAATACTTTGGAGAAACTGGTCGATCCCTTTCTGACAGACTTAGGGAGCACAAAAAAAAAATAGTGTTAGGCTTGCCGACACTAACAATGCTCTATTCTGTCACGTCAGAGATCACAGCCATCCTATTGACTGGTCTTCCGCTAAAACTGTCTTCCCTACTTCCAACTCTAACAGTCGCCGTCTAGCTGAATCCTCTCTAATACACAACTTTCCTTGTATGAATCTTAGTCGTGGCTTCGTCTCTGTAGATGCCTTCCTCTCCCACTACATTGTAAAATGCTCCAAACTTCAGAACACCCGTGACTTAACCTGATTCCTCCTTTTTTCTTCCTCTCTCTCTTCCCCTTTCCTCTTTCTTTTTCTCTCCTCTGGGTTGTCTTTCTTCTGTCTCGTGTTTCTGTTCCTTCATTATTTATTTCATCACTTCCCCTTCCCCCCACCTCTGTGCACTTGCTCTCCCTCTGTGGGCACCTAGCTCCCTTGCAGTGCTCCCCTTTCTTTGTATTTGACTGGTTCCTCCTCCTTAATTCCCAACTACTACTACTTCCACTACTACTACTACTACTACTACTACTACTACTACTACTACTACTACTACTACTACCACCACTACCTCTTCCTGCCTATATATACCCGTCCTGCTCCACTTCTCTTTAGTGTGACTTTGTAAATGGTCCAAGTCGGACCGAAACGTCGTCGTAAGCTCCTCTCTTCTATGTGCGGGTTATTTGTGTATTTTATTGCTTCTTTTTGTTGGCATACCTGTCTTTGTAAATAATGACTTATTTACAATGGAATATTCGTGGCCTCATTGGTAATCGGGGAGAGCTCCAAGTGATGCTCTCCCAGTTTTCCCCAGTATGTGTCTGTTTACACGAGCCCAAAATTCTTTCAGCTCTTATTCGTCCCATTTCAGGCTATGTGCTGTTGTATTCTTCTGATCCCTTTCCTGATGAATCATTTAATGAGAGTGCACTTCTTGTGCACGTTGGGATACACGTATCAACAGGTATTTGCTCGTTCTCTTGCTGCATTATACTGCAGCCCGTATTTATTTGCACAGATGGTATACAGTTTGCTCTCTATATCTCTCCCCTTCTCGTGCATTCTGTATCTCGGATATTGTATTCCTGATATCTTTGCCGCTGCCAATCTTGTTGTTAGGTAATTTTAACGCTCACCGTCATCTTTGGGGAGAGTCCCACTGTGACTCTCGTGGTGACCAGTTGATAACTCTTCTTACTACTCATCCTCTTCATTTTTTATATAAGGGTGTTCCCACCCATTTCGACCCTCGCACTCAGTCTCTCTCTTGCATTGATCTTTCTATCTGCTCCTCGTCAGTCGCACTTGATTACGGTTGGTCTGTTCTCCCAAGATATGCACGACAATGATCACTTTCGTATTCTTCTTACTTCTACTATGTATTCCCGACCAGCCTCATAGTCCTCGTTGGCAATTTCGACGAGCAAATTGGGACTTATACTCTCATCTTACCGCTTTTTGTGAGGACCCTGCTTTGTCCTCTATTAATGAGCTGATGCATCAGTTTGTGATCTTAGTTTTGACTGCAGTGTCACATTCTATTTCTTCAACCTCTGGCAGGCATTCTCAGACATGCGTGCCTTGGTGGTCTCCTGTGTGCGCCCGTGCAATGCATTTGAAACGCGCTGCGTGGGGCCATTATCAATGTAATCGAACCTCAGATCGTCTCTTGTATTTTAAGCGGACAAGGCAGTCGCTCACCACATCATATGCAACGCTAAACGCACTTGTTAGCAAGACTATGTGTCTACCATTATCTCGACTTCCTCCATGTGTGCGGTTTAGAAGGTGTGGAAGTTGTGTGGCAAGTATGTCCCAGACCCAGGTCCGTTTTGTGGGTTGCTGGTGTTAGTGTTGCGGAACCTCTTGAAGTTGCCACGGAAATCAGGAAGTATCTTGTTCGTGTCTCCCAAGGGCTTCATCTCTGTCCCTCATTTCTCGTATCTAAGTCTACCAAGGAGCAATTGGCCTTGGATTTCTCTTCTAATGGAATGGAGCTAGAGCTAGAGTCCACTTGCTAGTTATCAGCAGCCGGGGATGATGAAATTCATATCAGTATGCTACAACATCTGCATACTACAGACCTTATAGTCCTTTTGCATCTTTTCAATCTTATTTCGACACGAGGGGTTCTCCCTCAACAATGGAAATCTGCTATTGTCCTACCATTTCGCATACCAGGCACCTCGGGGCTTGATACCTCTCACTATCATCCCATTGCTCTGACCAGTGTAGTCTGTAAGGATGGAACGATTGGTGAATAGACGTTTGATATGGTATTTGGAGACTCACAGTAGTCTTTCTCCTCTCCCCTCTTTAGTATGGCTTTCACAAGGGCCGCTCTACTTTGGACCCCTTTCTCCACTTAGATATGTATGGCAAGATGCCTTTGCTAACAAACACTCTGTCCTAGCAGTCTTTTTTGATCTTGAGAAGGCATATCACACTACTTGCAGGTTTAACATTTTAGCTTAAGCCCACTCCTTAGGCCTCTGTGGTAATCTACCAACCTTCCTTACTGCTTTCTTATCTGACAAACATTTTCGTGTCCGTGTTGGCGCCTCGCTTTCCTCAGACTTTGTTCAAGCCAAGGGAGTCCCACAAGGTTGTGTCCTTAGCACTACACTTTTTCTCTTGGCTATAAATGACCTACCTTCAGTTCTTCCTTTTCGTATTTGGTCGTCACTTTATGTGGATGACTTTGCTATAGCTTACGCTGGTGCTGACTGTCGCCTAGTAGCAGCCTCCCTTCAGGATTTGATTGACTGAGTTTCCCATTGGGCCACTTCTCATGGCTTTAAATTTTCTAGTACGAAAACCCATTTCATTACCTTCACTAGACGTCCTCTTATGCCATATATCCGATTATATTTACATGGCTCACGTATTCCAGAATGTGATATGATCAAGTTTCTTGGTCTTCTCTTCGATCGCCAGTTGACATGGAAACCTGACATTTCCTCTTTGAAGGCAGCTTGCCATGGTCGACTGAATCTCCTTAAAATTCTTGAACATCGTTCGTGGGGAGCAGATTGTTGAGCTCTCCTCCGTTTGCATTCCACCCTAGTCTTGTCCAAGCTGGATTATGGACACCAAGTCTATTCTGAAGCTTCTCATAGAACTCTTTATAAACTAGATCCCCTTCATCATCACGGTCTATATTCACGCCTTGGTGCTTTTCGTTCATCACCTGTTGAAAGCCTCTATGCAAAGGCGAATACTCCTTCCTTAGCTGATCGTCGTGATGATCATTGTCTTTGTTACTTTGTCCGTGCTTGTGACCTTCGTGTTCCTTCTACATATAGGTTGGTCTCAGATGTTGGTAGAAGCCCATTATTTGTTTGGCACCCCTGCTTATTCTGACCGTTTTCTCTTCGCCTTCACTCGCTCCAGTCTTCTTTCCAGTTACTTCCCATTGTATGTTCATTTAGCGTCTACCCATTCCCTACCCCCTTGGGAGGTTCCAACGGTTCGTGCCTGTTCTCCCCTACTGCCCTGCGCCAAAGCTCTCCTGCCTACGACTGCTTCTTGCTCTCTTTTTCTCGATTATTTCTGGTCGCATGCTCATACCATCACTGTTTATACAGATGGTTCTAAATCTTCTGATGGTGTTGGGCTCGCGGCGGTGTTCCCTGATGATGTTGTCCGAGGTCATTTGTTAGACTCGGCTAGTACTTTTACCGAAGAGTTGTATGCCATCCTCATAGTGCTTCTCCATATTACATATGTCACCTTCAATGTTTGTGATCATTTAAGATTCCCTCAGCGCTTTACAGGCCATTAAACAATTTGATTTCCCTCATCCACTGGTCCTTCATATTCAACTTTGGTTGCGCCGTTTGGCCAGCAAAAACAAAGACGTCTTTTTCTGTTGGGTTCCTGGACACTTTGATGTGCAAGGCAATGAACGGATGCTGCTGCACAGTCAGTGGTACATGATCTGATTTCCTATAGAGGTATTCCGTTCAGGGATTATTTAATAATCATTTCTGCCCGCCTTCACAGCCGTTGGCAACAACGGTGGTCTGACATGCACCATAACAAACTGCACTCTATTAAACTGTTTTTAGGTTTGTGGTCATCTTCTTACCATTGTTGCCGTACTCGGAAGACTGTTCTTTCCCGTCTCCGCATCGGCAATACTCGCCTTTCACATGGGTATCTCATGGAAAGATATGTTATTCCTCTTTGTGAGGTTCGTCAAGTCCCTATTTCGGTTCATCACTTTCTTGTGGATTGCCCGGTTTATCAGTGAGCTCATAGGATTTACCTCCAACGACGCCACCGTATTACCCCTCTCATCTTATCTTCCCTCCTTGAAGACGGCCTTGTCTTTGACTTACGATCACTTTATGACTTTTTGTCAGCAACTGCTTTACTGTATGAACTTTGACACTTAGCCCTTAGCATCCCTTCCATCCGTTTTCTCCCTTCACCTTTAATCTCCTCTCCACCTAGCTGTTTATAGCTCCGGCTCTATTTTCTACCCCGGTTTAGCGCTTTCTTTGATTATAATAATAATCTAATTTGTATAATCCTAAACCAATATTCATATTAAATTCAAAACCATGTTTTATGAAGTTTGTTTCAATTATATTTCTCTCATCCATAGAACTGCTTAATATAACTTTCTCGGTCCTTCAAAAATGATTGGATGGTTAAAATCTCCCACATGAATAAACAGAACATTAGATGCTTATCTAGTTTTAATGGTACATTCATGTTGTTGTAATCTCAGTTCAAGGAATTTTCCAGCTGTACCATAATAAACTATTATATTTTTTACAAGAAATCTTGTATAAAAATATGTCATACAGCCATCCGCATTTTTGAAGGAATTTTTTTCATCAGAAGTTTTTATACTGTACGAAGATTTTTAAATATCACTTTGATTTTCAAATTCTTAAAGAAGGAAAGCATATCAAGAAGATATATATTTTAAAGGAGACCCAACATATTCCTGGCTGAATATGATCGTTTGTCTTTTATTAAATTGTACATAAGAACAGTTATTTTTGGTTTTCTGCATATTTTGGATTTAAAATCACGGTTTCATTTAATAATTAAAACATTTGAAAAAGGCAATGAATTATTTTGTTCAAACTCATTTATGGAATGAGCTAGATTATTTAACCATCAAGTAAATAATAATATCCACATTCTTAGGCATATGACGTAAAATATGAAGATATCTGTACTACAAAGTTCTATTGGGAAGGAATTTGTTAAGCAGTCTTGTCTCAAAATATTCCATAAACAAATTGCTAAGAACAGGTGAGAGAGGATTTCCCATTGCCATACCAATCTTCTGAGTGTAAAACTCGTCATTTGTTGAGGATAGCTTGTGCCTTGAGTCTGCAATCCTGGATGAAGAAAGATGGAAACTGAAGACATGTAAAGGCTTGTGTTATATAGATACATTCTTCTTCAAGAAAACACCAAGACACCCGCACTAAAAGACGAGTCCTCATTGGCATTTTCTTGAGAACTCTTCGCATCTCCAGCCCTTGTTTTCTTGAAGAAGAATGTATCTACATAACACAAGCCTTTACATGTCTTCAGTTTCCATCTTTCTTCATCCAGGATTGCAGACTAAAGGCACAAGCTATCCTCAACAAACCGCCCATGGAACAGCGTTCTAAGCAGTTCATAGTGCTCCCATGTGGGGTTGTTGCCACGAATACTCGCCGGGCACTTGCTATGGGTAACATAAACGTTTACACCATAAACACATCATCTATCAAAGACCTCACTACGAAACGCAGCCCCTCACGTTTACACCATCCCCCGTGGATTCTGTCCCAAGAAATATGTAAGCGAGACAGGCAGAGATCTTGCGGTCCGCCTGAACGAGCATCGAAGTGCCTGTAACAGAGACGACATAAGATACATCTGTCCTCCACAGAGATTCCATGAACTGGAATGAAGCACAACTCGTTCTCACCGAACCAGACCTCAGACGCCGTCACCGACACTGTAGAACGTAACATTGGAAACCACAAAATTTCTAAAACATTAGCATACATGATACCACCAACCCAACAACACAGGAGTCACATGATCTCATCGTCTACCCGTCCTCATCCCATCATGGCATTCATCAGGTCACCATGCGTCACTCACACCTCACTCTTCAGGTCACCATGCGTCACTCACACCTCATTCTCCGCCTATACATAATGTCTTTCTACCTCGTAGGTTACAGGTGATCAAGGTCCCAGGACAGAGACGTTTTTTAATAAATATGTCCTAGTGTTTGTTAACGTGTTTTTCTAAACTAACTTGTCGGTAATTATTACCAAGTTTATACCACATGCTATAATATAATATATATATATATATATATATATATATATATATATATATATATATATATATATATATATATATATATATATATATATATATATATATATATATATATATATATATATATATTATATTATATATATGCAATAAGATCACAGTAAACAGGTGATTTCAGAATATGCAAAACAACCACTCTGAAAGAATAGAGAAATTCCAAGCGCTTTCGTGACTACTCACATTATCAAGGAACTATGAAAGTAAAGCATCCAAGGAAGGCATATAAGGGGTCTGGCCAACACCTCACTATCAGATCCCACAACGGTTAAACACCTGACACGCGCCGGCCCAACTGGACAGGTCCTTTGCACAACCCACCAACAAACTATTCTACCCAAGAAAATTTTTAAAATTATTATTTGTCCAGGGTATTATTAAATTCTTCCCAAATTCTATTAATTATAAATGGATCTAATTTATATAAACCAAAGGAAATATTCATATTACTGTCAAAACTGCTTTTTATGAAACAAGATTCAATTATATTCCTGTCGACCATGGACTTGCTTGATACTACTTTCTCAACTTTTTGAAAATCAATTGGATGGTTAAAATCTCTTACATGAATAAATAGAGCATTGGAATCTTGTCCAGTTCTAATGCTATATTTATGTTGTTTTAATCTTAGTTCGAGATTTTTACCAGTTTGACCGTAATAAACTTTATCGCAAATTTTACAAGGAATCTTATAGACACATCCATCAGCATTTAGGGGGAATTCTTTATCAAAAGTTTTTTTACTGTATCAAGATTTTTAAAGACAACTTTGATATTAAAAGTCTTAAGAAGAGAAGGCATATCAACCAAGTTTTCATGGTAAGGGAGAACCAAAATATTTTTAGTTGAATAAGGCTGATTGTCCCTTTTTGGATTGTAAAAAGTATTTCTAGCAACTTTAAAAGATATATCAATATATATATATATATAATATATATATATATATATATATAATATATATATATATATAATATATATATATATATATATATATATATATATAAATCTCTCTCTCTCTCTATTATTAAGCTAAATTAGTGACACATTTCTATTATACAGTTTAAAGTGTTTTTTTTAATTCTTTATGAAAGACGCTGGAAAAATAGAAAAGTATTATTCAAATTCCCGGAATTAAAAATAAACTCTAATTGTTAAAACAAAAAATTCTTAAACTGAAGTTGAAGAGCATTAATATGGCCCTTATTTGTTCCTGAACAATGTTCATGCTGTGCTGAACAATGTTCCTGTAGTGCTGAACAATGTTCCTGTAGTGCTGAACAATGTTCCTGTAGTGCTGAACAATGCTCCTGTAGTGCTGAACAATGTTTCTGTAGTGCTGAACAATGTTCCTGTAGTGCTGAACAATGTTCCTGTAGTGCTGAACAAAGTTCCTGTAGTGTTGAACAATGTTCCTGTAGTGCTGAACAAAGTTCCTGTAAGGTGAACAATGTTCCTGTAAGGTGAACAATGTTCCTGTAGTGCTGAACAAAGTTCCTGTAAGGTGAACAATGTTCCTGTAGTGCTGAACAATGTTCCTGTAGTGCTGAACAAAGTTCCTGTAGTGTTGAACAATGTTCCTGTAGTGCTGAACAAAGTTCCTGTAGTGTTGAACAATGTTCCTGTAAGGTGAACAATGTTCCTGTAGTGCTGAACAAAGTTCCTGTAAGGTGAACAATGTTCCTGTAGTGTTGAACAATGTTCCTGTAGAGGTGAACAATGTTCCTGTAGTGCTGAACAATGTTCCTGTAGTGCTGAACAATGTTCCTGTAGTGCTGAACAATGTTCCTGTAGAGGTGAACAATGTTCCTGTAGTGCTGAACAATGTTCCTGTAGAGGTGAACAATGTTCCTGTAGTGCTGAACAATGTTCCTGTAAGGTGAACAATGTTCCTGTAGTGCTGAACAATGTTCCTGTAGTGCTGAACAATGTTCCTGTAGTGCTGAACAATGTTCCTGTAGTGCTGAACAATGTTCCTGTAGTGCTTAACAATGTTCCTGTAAGGTGAACAATGTTCCTGTAGTGCTGAACAATGTTCCTGTAGTGCTGAACAATGTTCCTGTAGAGGTGAACAATGTTCCTGTAGTGCTGAACAATGTTCCTGTAGTGCTGAACAATGTTCCTGTAGAGGTGAACAATGTTCCTGTAGTGCTGAACAATGTTCCTGTAGTGCTGAACAATGTTCCTGTAGTGCTGAACAATGTTCCTGTAGTGCTGAACAATGTTCCTGTAGAGGTGAACAATGTTCCTGTAGTGCTGAACAATGTTCCTGTAGAGGTGAACAATGTTCCTGTAGTGCTGAACAATGTTCCTGTAGAGGTGAACAATGTTCCTGTAGTGCTGAACAATGTTCCTGTAGTGCTAAAACAATGTTCCTGTAGAGGTGAACAATGTTCCTGTAGTGCTGAACAATGTTCCTGTAGTGCTGAACAATGTTCCTGTAGTGCTGAACAATGTTCCTGTAGTGCTGAACAATGTTCCTGTAGAGGTGAACAATGTTCCTGTAGTGCTGAACAATGTTCCTGTAGAGGTGAACAATGTTCCTGTAGTGCTGAACAAAGTTCCTGTAAGGTGAACAATGTTCCTGTAGAGGTGAACAATGTTCCTGTAGTGCTGAACAAAGTTCCTGTAAGGTGAACAATGTTCCTGTAGTGTTGAACAATGTTCCTGTAAGGTGAACAATGTTCCTGTAGTGCTGAACAATGTTCCTGTAGTGTTGAACAATGTTCCTGTAAGGTGAACAATGTTCCTGTAGTGCTGAACAATGTTCCTGTAGAGGTGAACAATGTTCCTGTAGTGCTGAACAATGTTCCTGTAGAGGTGAACAATGTTCCTGTAGTGCTGAACAATGTTCCTGCAGTGCTGAACAATGTTCCTGTAGTGCTGAACAAAGTTCCTGTAAGGTGAACAATGTTCCTGTAGTGCTGAACAATGTTCCTGTAGTGCTGAACAATGTTCCTGTAGTGCTGAACAATGTTCCTGCAGTGCTGAACAATGTTCCTGTAGTGCTGAACAAAGTTCCTGTAAGGTGAACAATGTTCCTGTAGTGCTGAACAATGTTCCTGTAGTGCTGAACAATGTTCCTGTAGTGCTGAACAATGTTCCTGCAGTGCTGAACAATGTTCCTGTAGTGCTGAACAAAGTTCCTGTAAGGTGAACAATGTTCCTGTAGTGCTGAACAATGTTCCTGTAGTGCTGAACAATGTTCCTGTAGTGCTGAACAAAGTTCCTGTAAGGTGAACAATGTTCCTGTAGTGCTGAACAATGTTCCTGTAGTGCTGAACAATGTTCCTGTAGTGCTGAACAATGTTCCTGTAGTGCTGAACAATGTTCCTGTAGTGCTGAACAATGTTCCTGTAGTGCTGAACAATGTTCCTGTAGTGCTGAACAATGTTCCTATAGTGCTGAACAATGTTCCTGTAGTGCTGAACAAAGTTCCTGTAAGGTGAACAATGTTCCTGTAGTGCTGAACAATGTTCCTGTAGTGCTGAACAATGTTCCTGTAGTGCTGAACAATGTTCCTGTAGTGCTGAACAATGTTCCTGTAGTGCTGAACAATGTTCCTATAGTGCTGAATAATGTTCCTATAGTGGTGAACAATGTTCCTGTAGTGCTGAACAATGTTCCTGTAGTGCTGAACAGTGTTCCTGTAGTGTTGAACAATGTTCATCTAGTGCTGAACAATGTTCCTCCAGTGCTGAACAATGTTCCTCCAGTGCTGATCAATGTTCCTCCAGTGCTGAACAATGTTTCTCCAGTGCTGAACAATGTTCATCACTACAGGAGTGCTAGAAAATGCTCCTGTAGGGCTGAACAATGTTCCAGTAGTGCTGAACAATGTTCCTGTAGAGCTGAACAATGTTCCTGTACTGCAGAACAATGATTCTGTATTGCTGAACAATGTTGCTGCAGTGCTGAACAACGGTTCATGAACTATTGAAAAGGGAGATAAAGACAGATATTTACTGGCCAGGTTTCTCTAGGCTAAAGCAACAGTACCAGATATTTGTCTGTAATAACATTTAATATCAGCACATTTTTTTGGATGCTGTTTTCTGTGATTTAGAAAGTGCAAAGTTTTGCAACAATGCAACTTCCAGAGCTAAATGGAATGTCTTACGAAGAAAGGTTAAGGGAAATCAGCCTGACGACAATGGAGGAAAGAAGAGTTAAGGGAGACATGATAACGATATACGATATACTGCGAGGAATTGAAAAGGTGGACAGAGACAGAATGCTCCAGAGATGGGACACAGAAACAAGGGGTCACAATTGGAAGTTGAAGACTCAGATGAGTCAAAGAGATGTTAGGAAGTTTTCCTTTAGTCATAGAGTTGTCAGGAGGTGGAATAGTCTGGCAAGTGATGTAGTGAAGGCAGGAACCATACATAGTTTTAAGACGAGGTATGATAAAGGTCATGGAAGAGGGAGACAGAGGACCTAGTAGGAATCATTGAAGAGGCGAAGCCCCGGAGCTATGTCTCCCACCCCTGAACCCCCCAAATAGGGGAGTACACACACACACACAAGGTGTCAGAATGGCGCCTGTGACAAGCGGGGTTCCACAGGGGTCAGTCCTAGGATCTGTGCTGCTTTTTGGATATGTGAATGACCATAACAGAAGGGAATAGAACGCACAAAGTGTCCTTGTTTGCAGATGATATGAAGTTAATGAGAAATTAAATCGAATGAGGATCAGGCAGGACTACAATGAGACCTGGACAGGCTTAAAAAGCCTGATCCAGCAAAATGGCTCCTTGAATTTTAAACCCCCTCCAAAATGCAAATCACGAAGACCGGGGAAGGGCAAAGAAGACGGTTGGGCCGAGTTAGTCTAGGTGGCCAAAGATTGCAAACCTCACTCAAGAAAAAGATCTTGGGGTGAGAATAATACCGAGCACATCTCCTGATACACACATCAAACAGATAACTGCTGCAGCATATGGGCCGCCTGGCAAACCTGAGAATAGCTTTCGATAGCTCAGTAAGAAATCGTTCAAGTTTTTTTGTACACCGTGTAAAGTCAGGACCATACTTGAGTATGCAGCAACCAGTTTGAAAAAAAAACCCACACCTGGTCAAGCAACCCTCAAGAAATTAGAGAAGTGCAAAGGTTTGCCCAAAAAGACAGCCTCAGGGCTAAGGGAAATGTCCTACGAAGAAAGGTTAAGGGAAATCGGCCATACGACACTGGAGAACAGGGTGGTTAGGAAGACATTAATAACGACATATAAAATACTGCAAAAAATTGAACAAAGTGGAAAAAAACAGGATGTTCCAGAGATGGGACACAGAAACAAGGAGTCACAATTGGAAGTTGAACACTCAGATGAGTCAAAGGGATGTTAGGAAGTATTTCCACAGTCATAGAGTTGTCAGGAAGTGGAACAGCCTAGAAAGTGACATAATGTAAGCAGGAACCATACATAGCTTTAGGAAGAGGTTTGCAAATACTTATGGAGCAGGGAGAGAGAGGACTCAAGAAATCGTAGTGACACGATTGCAAACAAACCATACAACGACCGGGTTTAGAAACAGTGATCACAGTCTCAAAACTCTAGACCGACGCGTTAGCCACTGGGTCAGTTAGTTTACTTAACTGTCCCTGCAGACATTCACTGGGTTAATTAACTGTCCCTGCAGACTTTCACTGGGTTACATAACTATCCCTGCAGACATTCACTGGGTTACTAAACTGTCCCTGCAGACATTCACTGGGTTGCTTAACTGTCCCTGCAGACATTCACTGGGGTTTCTTAAAAGTCCCCTGCAGACATTCACTGGGTTGTTAACTGTCATGCAGACATTCACTGGGTTACTTAACTGTCCATGCAGACATTCACTGGGTTACTTAACTGTCCCTGCAGACATTCACTGGGTTACTTAAATGTCCCTGCAAACATTCACTGGGTTACTTAACTGTCCTTGCAGACATTCACTGGGTTACTTAACTGTCCATGCAGACATTCACTGGGTTACTTAACTGTCCCTGCAGACATTCACTGGGTTACTTAACTGTCCCTGCAGGCATTAACTGGGTTACTTAACTGTCCTTGCAGACATTCACTGGGTTACTTAACTGTCCCAGAAGACATACACTAGGTTACTTAACCGTCCTGCAGACATTCACTGGGTTACTTAACTGTCCCTGCAGATACTCACTGGGTTACTTAATTGTCCCTGCAGACATTCACTGGGTTACTTAACTGTCCCTGCAGACATTCCCCTGGGTTACTTAAATGGGCCCTGCAAAACATTCACTGGGTTACTTAACTGTCCCTGAAGACATTCACTGGGATACTTAACTGTCCCTGCAGACATTCACTAGGTTAATTAACTGTCCAGCAGACATTCACTGGGTTACTTAACTGTCCATGCAGACATTCACTAGGTTACTTAACTGTCCCTGAAGACATTCACTGGGTTACTTAACTGTCCCTACAGACATTCACTAGGTTAATTAACTGTCCAGCAACATTCACTGGGTTCTTTTAAATGTCCATGCAGACATTTCACTGGGTTACTTAACTGTCCCTGAAGACATTTCACTGGGTTACTTAACTGTCCCTGCAGACATTCCCCTAGGTTAATTTAACTGTCCAGCAGACATTCACTGGGTTACATTATTGTCCCTGCAGACACTCACTGGGTTGCTTAACGGTCCACTGCAGACATTCACTGGGTTTGCTAACTGTCCCTGCAGACATTCACTGGGTTACTTAACTGTCCCTGCAGACATTCACTGGGTTAGTTAACGGTCACGCAGACATTCACTGGGTTACTTAACTGTCCCTGCAGACCATTCACTGGTTACTTAACTGTCCCTGCAGACATTCACTGGGTTACTTAAATGTCCTGCAAACATTCACTGGTTACTTAACTGTCCTGCAGACATTCACTGGGCTACTTAAAATCTCCTTGCAGACATTCACTGGGTTACTTAACTGTCCCAGCAGACATTCACTAGGCTACTTAACTGTCCTGCAGACATTCACTGGGTTACTTAACTGTCCCTGCAGATACTCACTGGGTTATTTTAATTGTCCCTGCAGACATTCACTGGGTTACTTAAATGCCCTGCAGACATTCACTGGGATACTTAAAATGTCCCTGTAGACATTCACTAGGTTAATTAACTGTCCAGCAGACATTCACTGGGTTACTTTATTGTCCCTGCAGACATTCACTGGGCTACTTAACAGTCACTACAGATGTTCACTGGGTTATTTAATTGTCCCTGCAGACACTCACTGGGTTGCTTAACGGTCACTGCAGAAAATTCACTGGGGTACTCAACGTCCTGCAGACATTCACTGGCTTACTTAACTGTCCCTGCAGACGTTCACTAGGTTACTTAACTGTCCCTGCAGACACTCACCAGGTTACTTAACTGTCCCTGCAGACATTCACTAGGTTACTTAATTATCCTACAGACATTCACTGGATTACTTAACTGTCCCTGCAGACATTCACTAGGTTACTTAACAGTCCCTGCAGACACTCACCAGGTTACTTAACTGTCCCTGCAGACACTCACCAGGTTACTTAACTGTCCCTGCAGACATTCACTAGGTTACTTAATTATCCTACAGACATTCACTGGATTACTTAACTGTCCCTGCAGACATTCACTAGGTTACTTAACAGTCCCTGCAGACACTCACCAGGTTACTTAACTGTCCCTGCAGACACTCACCAGGTTACTTAACTGTCCCTGCAGACATTCACTAGGTTACTTAATTATCCTACAGACATTCACTGGATTACTTAACTGTCCCTGCAGACATTCACTAGGTTACTTAACTGTTCTGCAGATATTCACTAGGTTACTTAACTGTCTCTGCAGGCATTCACAAGGTTACTTAACTGTCCTGCAGACATTCACTAGGTTACTTAACTATCCCTGCAGACATTTATTAAGTTACTTAGCCGTACTGCAGACATTCACTAGGTTACTTAACTGGTCCTGCAGACATTCACTAGGATACTTAACGGTTCTGTAGACATTCACTGGGTTACTTAACTGTCCCTGCAGACATACGCTAGGCTATTTAACTGCCCTGCAGATATTCACTAGGTTACATAACTGTTCCTGCAGACATTCATTAGGTTACTTAACTGTACTACAGACATTCACTAGGTTATTAAACTGGCCCTGCAGACATTCATTAGGTTACTAAACTGGCCCTGCAGACATTCACTGGGATACTTAACAGTCCTGCAGCCATTCAGTAGGCTACTTAACTGTCCCTGCAGACTTTCACTAGGTTACTTAACTGCTCTGCAGACATTCACTAGGTTACTTAACTGTCTCTGCATACATTCACTTGGTTACTTAACTGTCCTAGAGACTTTCACTAGGTTACTTAACTGTCCTGCAGACATTCACTAGGTTACTTAACTGTCCTGCATACATTCACTAGGTTACTTAACTGTCCTAGAGACATTCACTAGGTTACTTAACTGTCCTGAAGACATTCACTAGGTTACTTAACTGTCCTGCAGACATTCACTAGGTTACTTAACTGTCCTAGAGACATTCACTAGGTTACTTAACTGTCCTGCAAACATTCACTAGGTTTCTTAACTGTCCTGCTGACATTCACTGGGTTACTTAACTGTCCTGCAGACATTCACTAGGTTACTTAACTGTCCTGCAGACACTCAAAAGGTTGCTTACCTGTCCCTGCAGACATTCACAAGGTTACTAAACTGTCCTGCAGACATTCACTAGGTTAATTAACTGTCCTGCAGACATTCACTAGGTTACTTAACTGTCCTGCAGACATTCACTAGGTTGCTAAACTGTCCTGCAGACATTCACTAGGCTACTTAATTCTCCCTGCAGACATTCACTAGGTTACATAACTGTCCTGCAGACATTCACTTGGTTACTTAACGGTCACTGCAGACATAAAAAAGGTTACCTAACTGTCCTGCAGATACATTCACAAGGTTACTTAACTATCTCTGCAGACATTCACTAGGCTACTTAACTGTCCTGCAGACATTCGCTAGGTTTCCTAACTGTCCCTGCAGACATTCACTAGGATACTTAACGGTTCTGCAGACATTCACTGGGTTACTTAACTGTCCCTGCAGAAATACACTAGGCTATTTAACTGCCTTGCAGATATTCACTAGGTTACTTAACTGTTCCAGCAGACATTCACTAGGTTGCTAAACTGTCCTGCAGACATTCACTAGGCTACTTAACTCTCCCTGCAGACATTCACTAGGTTACATAACTGTCCTGCAGACATTCACTAGGTTTCCTAATTGTCCCTGCAGACATTCACTAGGTTACTTAACTGTCCCTGCAGACATACACTAGGCTATTTAACTGCCCTGCAGATAATCATTTGGTTACTTAACTGTTCCTGCAGACATTCATTAGGTTACTTAACTATACTACAGATATTCACTAGGTTACTTAACTGGCCCTGCTGATATTCACTAGGATACTTAACGGTCCTGCAGACATTCACTGGGTTACTTAACTGTCCCTGCAGACATTCGGTAGGCTACTTAACTGTATCTGCAGACATTCACTAGGCTACTTAACTGTCCTGCATACATTCACTAGGTTACTTAACTATCCTGCAGACATTCACTAGGTTACTTAACTGTCCCTACAGACATTCACTAGATTACTTAACTGTCCCTGCAGACATTAACTAGGTTGCTAAACTGTCCTGCAGACATTCACTAGGCTACTTAACTGTCCCTGCAGACATTCACTAGGTTACTTAACTGTCCCTGCAGACATTCACTAGGTTACTCAATTGTCCATGTAGACATTCACTAGGTTTCTGAACTGTCCTGTAGACATTCACTAGGTTACTTAAATGTCCCTACAGATATTCACTAGGTTACTTAACTGTAATGCAGACATTCACTAGGTTACTAAACTGTCCTGCAGACATTCACTAAGTTACTTAACTATCCTGCAGACATTCACTGGGATACTTAACTGTCCCCCGCAGACTTCACTAAGTTACTTAACTGTCTTGCAGACATTCACTAGCTTATTTAACTGTCCTGCAGATATTCACTAGTTTACTTAACTGTCACTGAAGACTTTCACTGGGTTACTTAACAGTCACTGAAGACTTTCACTAGGTTACTTAACTGTTCATGCAGACATTCACCAGGTTACTAAACTGTCCTGCAGACATTCACCAGGTTACTAAACTGTCCTACAGATATTCACTAGGTTACTTAACTGTACTTCAGACATTCACTAGGTTACTTAACTGTCTTGCAGACTTTCACTAGCTTATTTAACTGTCCTGCAGATATTCACTGGGTTACTTAACTGTCCCTACAGGCTTTCACTAGGTTATTTAACTGTTCCTGCAGACATTCACTAGGTTACTTAACTGTCTTGCAGACATCCACTAGGTTACTTAACTGCCCTGCAGACATTCACCATGTTTCTAAAGTCTCCTGCAGACATTCACTAGGTTACTTAACTGTCCTGCAGACATTTAATAGGATACTTAACTGTCCCTGCAGACATTCATTAGGTTACTTAACTCTCCCTGCAAACATTCACTAGGTTACATAACTGTCCCTGCAGACCTTCACTAGGTTACTTAACTGTCCCTGCAGTCATTCAATAGGTTACTTAACTGTCCCTGCAGACATTTACTAGGTTGCGTAACTGTCGTGCAGACATTCACTAGGTTACCTAACTGTCCCTGCAGATATTCACTGGGTTACTTAACTGTCCTGCAGACCTTCACTGGGATACTTAACTATCCTGCAGACTTTCACTAGGTTATTTAACTGTCCCTGCAAACATTGACTGGGTTATTTAACTGTCCTGCAGACATTTACTAGGTTACTTTACTGTCCTGCAGACATTTACTAGGTTACTTAACTGTCCCTGCAGGCATTTAATAGGTTACTTAACTGTCCCTGCAGACATTCACTAGGTTAGTTAACTGTCGTGTAGATATTCACTAGGTTACTTAACTGTCCCAGCAGACATTTACTAGGTTACTAAACTGTCCTGCAGACATTCACTAGATTACTTAACTCTCCCTGCAGACATTCACCAGGTTCCTTAACTGTCCTGCAGATATTCACTGGGTTACTTAACTGTCCTACAGACATTCACAATGTTACTTAACTGTCCCAGTAGACATTCACTGGGTTATTTAACTGTCCTGCAGATATTCACTAGGTTATTTACCTGTTCTACAGACATTCACTAGGTTACTTAACTGTCCCTGCAAACATTGACTGGGTTATTTAACTGTCCTGCAGACATTCTCTATGTTACTTAACTGTCCCTGCAGACTTTTACTGAGATTTTTAACTGCGCTGCAGACATTCACTAGGTTACTTAGCTGTCCCAGCAGACATTCACTAAGTTACTTAACTCTCTTGCAGACATTCTCTAGGTTACTTAACCTAAGAGCCATAGAGTGCTAGTGACTGACTCCTGCATTACAACTGTTGATGCTACAAGTCATGGAGTGCTAGTGGCTTACTCCTGGGTTACAAGTACTGAAGCTACAAGTCACGATGTGCTCATTACTGACTCCTGGATTACAGGACCTGATGCTACAAATCATGGAGTGCTGGTGACTGATTCCTTGATTACTGGTACTGATGCTACGAGACATTGAGTGCTGGGGACTGACTCCTGGATTACAGGTACTGCTGTTTCAAATCATAGAGTTCTGGTGACTGACTCCTGGAATACAGGTGCTCATGCCACAAGTCATGAAGTGCTGGAGATTGACTCCTGGATTACAGTTACTGATGCTACGAGTCATGGAATGCTGGTGACTGACTCCTACATTACAACTATTGATGCTACAAGTCATGGAGTGTTGGTGACTGACTCCTGGATTACAGTTACTGATGCTACAAGTCATGGAGTGCTGGTGATTGACTCCTGGATTACAGTTACTGATGCTACGAGTCATGGAGTGCTGGTGACTGACTCCTGCATTACAACTATGGATGTTACAAGCCATGGAGTGCTGATCACTCACTCCTGGATAACAGTAACTGATGCTACAAACAATGGAGTGCAGGTGACTGACTCCTGGGTTACACGTGCTGATACTACGAGAAATGGAGTTCTGGTGGCTGACTCCTGGATTACAGGTACTGATGCTATAAGTCACAGAGAGCTGGTGACTGACTCCTGGATTACAGGTACTGATGCTGCTAGCCACGTAGCACTCGTGCCTGACTTTTGTACTTCAGGTACTGATGCTAAAAGTCACAGAGGCCTGGTGACTGACTCGTAGATTACAGGTAATGATGATACGAGTCATGGAGAGCTGGTGACTGACTCCTGGATTACAGGTAATGATGCTACGAGTCATGGAGTGCTGGTGACTGACTCCTGGACTACAGGTATTGATATTACGAGTCCTGGAATGCTGGTGACTGAATTTTGGATTAGAGGTACTGATGCTACGAGTCATGGAGTGCTCGTTACTGACTCCTGGATTACAGTTACTGATGCTACAGGTCATGGAGTGCTGGTGACTGACTCCTGGATTAGTTATTGATGCTACGACTCATGGAGTGCTGGTGACTGAATCATGGATTAAAATTATTGATGCTGCAAGTCATGGATTGCTGGTGACAGACTACTGAATTACAGTTACTGATGCTACAAGTCATGGAGTGCTGGTTATTGACCCCTTAATTACAGTCACTGATGCTACGAGACATGCAGTGCTGGTGACTGACTCCTGGATTACAGTTACTGTTGCTACGAGACATGGAGTTTACCTGGAGTTTACCTGGAGAGAGTTTCGGGGGTCAATGCCCCCGCGGCCCGGTCTGTGACCAGGCCTCCTGGTGGATCAGCGCCTGATCAACCAGGCTGTTGCTGCTGGCTGCACGCAAACCAACGTACGAGCCACAGCCCGGCTGATCAGGAACTGACTTTAGGTGCTTGTCCAGTGCCAGCTTGAAGACTGCCAGGGGTCTGTTGGTAATCCCCCTTATGTGTGCTGGGAGGCAGTTGAACAGTCTCGGGCCCCTGACACTTATTGTATGGTCTCTTAACGTGCTAGTGACACCCCTGCTGTTGACTGACTCCTGGATTACAGTTACTGATGCCACGAGTCATGGAGAGCTGGTGACTGACTCCTGGATTACAGTTACTGATGCTACGAGTCATGGTTTGCTGGTGACTGACTCCTAGATTACAGTTACTGCTGCTACAAGTCATGGAGTGCTGGTGACTGACTCCTGGAATACAGTTACTGATGCTACAATTCACTGAGTGCTGGTTACTGCCTCCTGGATTACAGTTACTGATGCTACGAGTCATAGAGTTCTCGTGACTGTCTCCTGGATTACAGTTGCTGATGCAACGAGTCATGGAGTGCTAGTGACTGACTCCTGGATTACAACTACTCAAGGTACAAATCATGGAGTGCTTTTTGCTGACGCCTGGATTACAGTTACTGATGCAACAAGTCACAGAGTGGTGGTGATTGACACCTGGATTACAGGTATTGATGCTACAAGTCATGGAGTGCTTGTGACTGACTCCTGGATTACAGATACTGATGCTGCAATTCAGGGAGTGCTGGTTACTGATTCCTTGATTGCAGTTACTGATGCCACAAGACGTGGAGTGCTGGTGACTGTCTCCTGGATTACAATTATTGATGCTACAAATCATAGAGTGCTGGTGACTGATTCTAGGATTACAGTTGCTGATGCTACGAGTCATGGAGTGCTGGAGACTGACCCGTGGATTACAGTTATGATGCTACAAGTCATGGAGTACAGATGCCTCACTCCTGAATTACAGGTACTGATGCTACGAGTCAAGGAGTGCTGGGGGCAGACTCTTGGATTACAGGTACTGATGCTACAAGTCACAGAGCGTTGGTGACTGACTCCTGGATTGCAGGTACTGAAGCTACGAGTCATGGAGTACAGATGACTGACTCCTGGTTTACAGGTACTGATCCTAAGTGTCTTGGACTGCTGGTGAGTTACTCCTGAATTACAGGTACTGATGCTACGAGTCATGCAGTGCTCGTGACTTACTCCTGGTTTACACATTTACTGATGTTACAAATTATCGAGTGCTGGTCACTGACTCCTGGATTACAGTTACTGATGCTAAAAGTCATGGATTGCTGGTGACTGACGCCTGGATTACAGTTACTGATGCTACAATTCATTGAGAGGTGGTTACTGACTCCTGGATTACAAACACTGATGCTACGAGTCATGGAGTGCTGGTGACTGACTCCTGGATTACAGTTACTGATGCTGCGAGTCATGGAGAGCTGGTTATTGTCTGTGGATTACAGGTACTGAAGCTACAAGTTATAGAGTGCTGGTGACTGGCTTCTGGAATACAGTTACTGATGCTACGAGTCATGGAGTGCAAGTGACTGACTCCTGGATTAAACTACTGATGCTACAAGTCATGGAGTGCTGGTGACTGACTCCCGGATTACAATTATTGATGCTACATATCATAGTGTGCTCCTGACTGACTCCAGGATTACAGTTGCCGATGCTACGAGTCATGGAGTGCTGGTGACTGAATCGTGGATTATAGTTATTGATCCTAAAAGTCATGGAGTGTAGATGACTTACTCCTGGATAACAGGTACTGATGCTACAAGTTATGGAGTACTGGTGGCTGACTCCTGGACTACAGGTACTGATACTGCAAGTCACGCAGTGCAGGTGATTGACTCCTGGACTACAGGTACTGATACTGCAAGTCACGCAGTGCAGGTGACTGACTCCTGGATTACTGGTACTGATGCTACGAGTCTTGGAGTGCTGGTGACTTACTCCTGCCTTACAGGTACTGATCCAACGAGTCTTGGAGTGCTGCTGAGTGACTCCTGAATTACAGGTACTGGGGCTACGAGTCATGTAGTGCTCGTGACTTACTCCTGGTTTACATTTACTGACGCTACAAGTCATGGAGTGCTGGTGACTTACTCGTGGATTACTGTTACTGATGCTACGCGTCATGGAGTGTTGGTTACTTTCTGCGCATTACAGGTACTGATTCTACATGTGATAGAGTGCTGGTGACTGTCTCCTGGATAACAGTTACTGATGTTACGAGTCAAGGAGTGCTTGTGACTAACTCCTGGATTACAGATGCTGACACTGCAAATCAGGGAGTCCTGGTTACTGATTCCTTGATTACAGTTACTGATACCGCAAGTCGTGGAGTGCTGGTGACTGCCTCATGGATGAAAATTATTGATGCTACAAACTATAGAGTGCTGGTGACTGACTCTAGGATTACAGTTGCTGATGCTAAGAGTCATGGAGTGCAGGAGACTGACTCGTGGATTACAGTTACTGATACTACGAGTCAAAGAGTGCTGGTGGCTGACTTTTGGATTACAGGTACTGATGCCACAAGTCACTGAGTGCTGGTGACTGACTCCTGGATTGCAGGTACTGATGCTACGAGTCATGGAGTGCAGGTGACTGTTTCCTGGTTTAGAGGTACTAATCCTAAGTGTCTTGGACAGCTGGTGAGTGACTCCTGAATTACAAGTACTGATGCTACGAGTCTAGTAGTGCTGGTGACTTACTCCTGGTTTACATTTACTGATGTTACGATTAATCGAGTTCTGGTGACTGACTCCTGGATAAGAGTTACTGACTCTACGAGTCATGGATTGCTCGTGACTGACTCCTGGATTGCAGTTACTGATGCTACAATTCATTGAGTGCTGGTAACTGACTTCTGGATTACAGTTACTAATGCTACAAGTCATGGAGTGCTGGTGACTGACTCCTGGATTACAGTTACTGACGCTACGAGTCATGGAGTGCTGGTGATTCACTCCAGGATTGCAGTTACTGACGCTGCGAGTCATGGAGAGCTGGTTACTGTCTGTGGAATACAGTTACTGATGCTACAAGTCATAGAGTGCTGGTGACTGTCTTCTGGATTACAGTTACTGATGCTACGAGTCATGGAGTGCTACTGACTGTGTCCTGGATTACAACTACTGATGCTTCAAGTCATGGAGTGCTGGAGACTGTTACCTGGATTACAATTATTGATGCTACATATCATAGACTGCTCGTGACTGTCTCCAGGATTACAGTTCCCGATCCTACGAGTCATGGAGTGCTGGTGACTGAATCGTTGATTACAGTTACTGATCCTACAAGTCATGGAGTGCTGGTGACTGGTTCCTAGATTACAGGCATTGATGTTACGAGTCATTAAGTGCTGGTGACTGGCTTCTGGATTACAGGTACTGATGCTACAGGTCATGGAGTCCTGGTGGCAGATTCCTGGATTACGGTTACTGATGCTACAAGTCATGGAGAGCAAGTGACTGACTCCTGAATTAGTTTCTGATGCTACGAGTCATGGAGTGTTGGTGACTGAATCCTGGATTACAACTATTGATGCTACGAGTCATGGAGTGCTGGTGACTGACTCGTGTATTACAATTGCTGATGCTTCAATTCATTGAGTGCTGGTTACTGACCCCTGGATTAGAGTTACTGATGCTATGAGTCATAGAGTGCTGGTGACTGTCTTATGGATTACAGTTACTGATGCTACGAATCATGGAGTGCTTGTGACTGACTCCTGGATTACAACTACTCATGCTACGAATCATGGCGTGCAGGTGACTGACTCCTGGGTTACAGTTACTGATGCAACAAGTCACGGAGTGCTGGTGACTGACTCCTGAATTACAAGTACTTATGCTGCAAGTCATGGAGTGCTTGTGACTGACTCCTGGATTAAAACTACTCAAGCAACAAATCATGGAGTTCTTGTGACTGACTCCTGGATTACAGGTACTGATGCTACGAGTCATGGAGTGCTGGTGACTGACTCCTGGTTTACAGGTATTGATCCTACGAGTCTTGGAGAGCTGGTGAGTGACTAATGAATTACAGGTACTGATGCAGCGAGTCATGTAGTGCTTGTTACTTACTCCTGGTTCACATTTACTGATGTTACAATTTATCGAGTGCTGATGACTGACTCCACGGATTACAGTTACTGAGTCACGGAGTGCTCTTGACTGACTCCTGGATTACTGTTACTGATGCTACAAGTTATGGAGTGCTGGTGACTGAATCCTGAATTACAACTATTTGTGCTTCAATTAATGGAGGGCTGGAGGCTGACTCATGGATTACAGTTACTAATGCTAAAAGTCATGGAGTGCTGGTGACTGACTCCTGGATTACAGTTACTGCTCCTACAAGTCATGGAGTGGTGTTGACTGATTCCTGGATTACAGGTACTAATGCTACTAGACATGGAGTGCTGGGGACCGACTCCTGGATTACAGGTACTGATGCTGCGAGTCATGTAGAGCTGGTTTCTGTCTGTGAATTACAGGTACTGATGCTACAAGTCATAGAGTGCTGGTGTCTGTCTCCTGGATTAGTTACTGATGATACGAGTCATAGAGTGCTAGCGACTAACTCCTGGATTACAGGTACTGATGCTAAAAGTCATGGAGTGCTGGAAACTGATTCCTGGATAACTGTTACTGATACCACAAGTCATGGAGTGCTGGTGGCTGAGTCAAGGATTACTGTTGCTGATGCTACGAGTCATGGAGTGCTCGTTACTGACTCTTGGATTACAGTTACTGATGTTACAAGTCATGGAGTGCTGATGACTGACTCCTGGATTACAATTATTGATGCTACATTTCATAGAGTGCTCGTGACTGACTCCAGGATTGCAGTTGCTGATGCTACGAGTCATGGAGTGCTAGTGACTAAATCGAGGATTACAGTTACTGACGCTACAAGTCATTGAGTGCTGGTGACTGACTCCTGGATTACAGTTACAGATGCTACGAGTCGTGGCTTCCTGTTGACTGACTCCTGGATTACAGTTACTGATGCTACAAGTCATGGAGTGCTGGTGACTGCCTCGTGGATTACAGTTATTGATGCTTCAAGTCATGGAGTGCAGATGACTGACCCCTGGATTACAGGTACTGATGCTACGAGTTATGGAGTGCAGGTGGCCGACTCCTGGACTACAGGTACCGATGCTACGAGTCACGGAGTGCTGGTGACTGACTCCTAGATTACAGGTACTAGTGCTACGAGTCATTGAGTGCAGGTGACTGACTCCTGGCTTACAGATACTGATCCTACGAGACTTGGAGTGCTGGTGAGTGACTCCTGAATTACAGGTACTGATGCTACGAGTCATGTAGTGCTGGTGACTTACTCCTGGTTTACATTTACTTAAGTTACGAATTATTGAGTGCTGGTGACTGACTCCTGGATAACAGTTACTGATGCTACGAGTCATGGTTTGCTGGTGACTGACTCCTGGATTGCAGTTACTGATGCTACAAGTCATGGAGTGCTGGTGACTGAGTCCTGGATTACAGTTACTGATGCTACGAGTCATGAAGTGGTGGTGACTTACTCTCGGTTTACAGTAACTGATGCTAGAATTCATTGAGTGCTGGTTACTAACTCCTGGATTACAGTTACTGATGCTACGAGTCATTAGAGTGCTAGTGACTTTCTTCTGGATTACAGTTACTGATGCTACTTTTCATGGAGTGCTAGTGACTGACTCCTGGATTACAACTACTTAACCTGCAAATCATGGAGTGCTGGTTGCTGACTCCTGGATTAGAGTTACTTATGCAACAAGTCACGGAGTGCTGGTGACTGACACCTGGATTACAGGTACTGATTCTACCACTCATGGAGTGCTTGTGACTGACTCCTGGATTACAGACACTGATTCTGCAATTCAGGGAGTGCTGGTTACTGATTCCTTGATTACAGTTACTGATGCCACAAGTCGTGGAGTGCTGGTGACTGTCTCCTGGATTATAATTATTGATGCTACAAATTATAGAGTGCTTGTGACTGACTCTAGGATTACAGTTGCTGATGCTACGAGTCATGGAGTGCTGGAGACTGACTCGAGGATTACAGTTGCTGATGCTACAAGTCATGGAGAGTATGTGACTCACTCCTGCTTTACAGGTACTGATGCTACGAGTCAAGGAGTGCTGGTGGCTGACTCTTGCTTACAGGTACTGATGCTACAAGTCACGGAGTACTGGTGACTGACTCCTGGATTGCAGGTACTGATGCTACGGGTCATGGAGTGCAGGTGACTGACTCCTGGTTTACAGGTACTGATCCTAAGTCTCTTGCACTGCTGGCGAGTGACTATCGAATTACAGGTACTGATGCTACGAGAAATGTAATGCTGTTGAATTACTCCTGGATTTCAGTTACTGATTCTACAAGTCATGGAGTGCTGGTGACTGACTCCTGGATTACAGTTAATGATGCTACGAGAAAAGAATTGCTCGCGGCTGATTCCGGGATTTCAGATACTGATGCTACAAGTCATGGAGTGCTAGTTACTGATGCTACGAGTCTTCGATTGCTTGTGATTGACTCCTGGATTAGAGTTACTGATGCTACAAGTCATGGAGTGCTGGTGACTGACTAATGGATTACAGTTTCTGATGCTACGAGTCATAACGTGCTGGTGATTGACTCTAGGATTACAGTTGCTTACGCTACGAGTCATGGAGTGCTGGTGACAGATTCGTGGATTACAGTCATTGATGCTACAAGTCATGGAGTGTAGATGACTGACTCCTGGATTAAAGGTACTGATGCTACGACTTATAGGGTGCTGTTGGCTGACTCCTGGACTACAGGTACTGATGCTACAAATCACTGAGTGCTGGTGACTGACTCCTGGATTACAGGTACTGATGCGACGAGTCATGGAGTGCTGGTGACTGACTCCTGGCTTACTGGTACTGATCCTACAAGTCTTGGAGTGCTGGTGAGTGACTCCTGGATTACAGGTACTGATGCTACGAGTCATGTAGTGCTGGTGACTTACTCCTGGTTTACATTTACTTATGTTACGAATTAATGAGTGCTGGTGACTGACTCCTGGATAACTGTTACTGATACCAC
Organism: Cherax quadricarinatus; assembly: GCF_026875155.1. Taxonomy (NCBI): domain Eukaryota; kingdom Metazoa; phylum Arthropoda; class Malacostraca; order Decapoda; family Parastacidae; genus Cherax; species Cherax quadricarinatus. Next base: position 1,075,077 of record NC_069406.1, on the reverse strand, counting down.
AAGTCATGAAGTGCTGGTGGCTGACTCAAGGATTACTGTTGCTGATGCTACGAGTCATGGAGTGCTCGTTACTGACTCCTGGATTACAGTTACTGATGCTATAAGTCATGGAGTGCTGATGACTGACTCCTGGATTACAATTATTGATGCTACATATCATAGAGTGCTCGTGACTGACTCCAGGATTGCAGTTGCCGACGCAACGAGTCATGGAGTGCTAGTGACTAAATCGAGGATTACAGTTACTGACGCTACAAGTCATGGAGTGCTAGTGACTGACTCCTGGATTACAGTTACTGATGCTACGAGTCGTGGATTGCTGGTGACTGAATCCTGGATTACAGTTACTGATGCTACAAGTCATGGAGTGCTGGTGACTGCCTCCTGCGTTACAGTTACTGATGCTACGAGTTATGGAGTGCTGGTGACTGACTCGTGGATTACAGTTATTGATACTACAAGCCATGGAGTACAGATGACCGACTTCTGGATTACAGGTACCGATGCTACGAGTCACGGAGTGCTGGTGACTGACCCCTGGATTACAGGTACTGATGCTACTAGTCATGGAGTGCAGGTCACTGACTCCTGGCTTACAGGTACTGATCCTACGAGACTTGGAGTGCTGGTGAGTGACTCCTGAATTACAGGTACTGATGCTACGAGTCATGTAGTGCTGGTGACTTACTCCTGGTTTACATTTACTTATGTTACGAATTATTGAGTGCTGGTGACTGACTCCTGGATAACAGTTACTGATGCTACGAGTCATGGTTTTCTGGTGACTGTCTCCTGGATTACAGTTATTGATGCTACAAGTCATGGAGTGCTGGTGACTGACTCCTGGATTACAGTTACTGATGCTACGAGCCATAGAGTGCTAGTGACTTTCTTCTGGATTACAGTTACTGATGCTACTTTTCATGGAGTGCTAGTGACTGACTCCTGGATTACATCTACTCAACCTACAAATCATGGAGTGCTGGTTGCTGACTCCTGGATTAGAGTTACTTATGCAACAAGTCACGGAGTGCTGGTGACGGACACCTGATTACAGGTACTGGTTCTACAAGTCATGGAGTGCTTGTGACTGACTCCTGGATTACAGACACTGATGCTGCAATTCAGGGAGTGCTGGTTACTGATTCCTTGATTACAGTTACTGATGCCACAAGTCGTGGAGTGCTGGTGACTGTCTCCTGGATTACAATTATTGATGCTACAAATTATAGAGTGCTTGTGACTGACTCTAGGATTACAGTTGCTGATGCTAGGAGTCATGGAGTGCTGGAGACTGACTCGTGGATTACAGTTGCTGATGCTACACGTCATGGAGAGTAGATGACTCACTCCTGGATTACAGGTACTGATGCTACGAGTCAAGGAGTGCTGGTGGCTTATTCTTGGATTACAGGTACTGATGCTACAAGTCACGGAGTGCTGGTGACTGACTCCTGGATTGCAGGTACTGATGCTACGGGTCATGGAGTGCAGGTGACTGACTCCTGGTTTACAAGTACTTATCCTTAGTCTCCTGGACTGCTGGTGAGTGACTCATGATTTACAGGTACTGATGCTACGAGAAATGTAATGCTGGTGACTGACTCCTGGATTACAGTTACTGATGGTAGGAGTCATAAAGTGCTGGTGACTGACTGTATATTACAGTTACTGATGCTACAATGTGTTGAGTTTTGGGTACTGACTCCTTGATAACAGTTACTAATGCTACGAGTCATGGAGTGCTGGTGACTGACTCCTGGATTACAGTTACTGATGCTACAAATCATGGAGTGCTGGTGACTGACTCCTGGATTACAGTTACTGATTCTACAAATCATGGAGTGCTGGTGACTGACTCCTGGATTACAGTTACTGATGATGCGAGTCATGGAGAGCTGGTTACTGTCTTTGGATTACAGGTACTGAAGCTACAAGTCATAGATAGCTGGAGACTGTCTTCTGGATTACAGTTTCTGATGCTACGAGTCATTGAGTGCTAGTGACTGACTCCTGGATTACAACTGCTGATGCTACAAGTCATGGAGTGCAGGTGACTGTTTCCTGGATTACAATTATTGATGCTACATATCATAGAGTGCTCGTGACTGACTCCATGATTACAGTTGCCGATGCAACGAGTCATGGACTGCTGGTGACTGAATCGTATATTACAGTTACAGATGCTACAAGTCACGGAGTGCTGGTGACTGACTCCTGGATTGCAGTTACTGATGCCACGAGTCGTGGATTGCTGGTAACAGACTCTTGGATTACAGCTCTGATGCTACAAGTCATGGAGTGCTGGTGACTGACTCATGGATTACAGTTACTGATGCTACGGGTCATGAAGTGCTGGTGACTGACTCTAGGATTACAGTTGCTTAAGCTACGAGTCATGGAGTGCTGGTGACTGACTCGTGGATTACATTTATTCATGCTACAAGTCATGGAGTGTAGACGACTGACTCCTGGATTACAGGTACTGATGCTACGAGCTATAGAGTGCTGGTGGCTGACTCCTGAACTATAGGTACTGATCCTACGAGTCATGGAGTGCTGGTGAGTGACTCCTGAATTACAGGTACTGATGCTACGAGTTAAAGAGGGCTGGTGGCTGACTCCTAAACTACAGGTACTGATGCTACGAGTCAGGTAGTGCTGCAGACTTGCTCCTGGTTTACATTTACTGATGTTACGAATTATAGAGTGCTGGTGACTGACTCCTGGATTACAGTTACTGATGCTACGAGTCATGGTTTGCTGGTGACTGACTCCTGGATTACAGTTACTGATGCTACAAGTCATGGAGTGCCGGTGACTGACACCTTGATTACAGTTACTGATGCTACGAGTCATGAAGTGCTGGTGACTTACTCGTGGATTACAGTTACTGATGTTACAATTCATTGAGTTCTGGTTACTGACTCCTGGATTTCAGTTACTGATGCTACGAGTCATGGAGTGCTGGTGACTGACTCCTGGTTTACAGTTACTGAGGCTACGAGGCATGGAGAGCTGGTTACTGTCTGTGCATTACAGGTACTGATCCTACACGTCATATAGTGCTGGTGACTGTCTCGTGGATTACAGTTACTGTTGCTACGAGTCATGGAGTGCTAGTGACTGACTCATGGATTACAACTACTCAAGCTACAAATCATGGAGTGCCTGGTTGCTGACACCTGGATTACAGTTGCTGATGCAACAAGTCACTGAGTGCTGGTGACTGACACTTGGATTACAGGTACTGATGCTACAAGTCACGGAGTGCTTGAGAATGACTCCTGGATTACAGATACTGATGCTGCAATTCAGGGAGTGCAGGTTACTGATTCCTTGATTACAGTTACTGATACCACAAGCCTTGGAGTGCTGGTGACTGTCTCCTGGATAACAATTATTGATGCTACAAACTATAGAGTGCTGGTGACTGACTCCTGGATTGCAGGTACTGATGCTACGAGTCATGGAGTGCAGGTGACTGACTCCTGGTTTACAAGTACTGATCCTAAGTGTCTTGGACTGCTGGTGAGTGACTCCTGAATTACAGGTACTGATGCTACGAGTCATGTAGTGCTGGTGACTTACTCCTGGTTTACATTTACTGATGTTGCGATTTATCGAGTGCTGGTGACTGGCTCCTGGATTAGTTACTGATGCTACGAGTCATGGATTGCTGGTGACTGACTCCTGGATTACAGTTACTGATGCTACGAGTCATGAAGTGCTGTTGACTGACTCGTATATTACAGTTACTGATGCTACAATTCATTGAGTTCTGGTTCCTGACTCCTGGATTACAGTTACTGATGCTACGAGTCATGGAGTGCTGGTGACTGACTCCTGGATTACAGTTACTGATGCTACAAGTCATGGAGTGCAGGTGACTGACTCCTGGATTACAGTTACTGATGTTGCGAGTCTTGGAGACCTGGTTACTGTCTGTGGATTACAGGTACTGATGCTACAAGTCATAGAGTGCTCGTGACTGTCTCCTGGATTACAGTTACTGATGCTACGAGTCCCTGAGTGCTGGTGACTGACTCCTGGATTACAACTACTGATGGTACAAGTCATGGAATGCAGGTGACTGTTTCCTGGATTACAATTATTGATGCTAAATATCATAGAGTGCTCGTGACTAACTCCAGAATTACAGTTGCCGATGCTACGAGTCATGTAGTGCTGGTGACTGAAACGTGGATTACAGTTACTGACGCTACAAGTCAAGGAGTGCTGGTGACTGACTCCTGGATTACAGTTACTGATGCTACAAGTCATGGAGTGCTTTTGACTGACTCCTTGATAACAGTTACTGATTCTACGAGTCATGAAGTTTGTAGATGAATGGTTCAGAGATCCGACATTTTGATAAATTAGACACGACCTACTTCCACATTGAACAAATGTGACACCACCTATGACTGCTGCACCTCTCCTGCCAACGGTTTATAAGCTCCTCCTCCGCACGTATGCCGTATTCCATTCAAGATTGATGCACTGACCACATCGACTCAAGGTTGAGGGACTGATTACCTCATTCTCCTCCTGCTCTTCAAGATTCTCCTTTGTATGGACTGATGAAGCCACTGTGTGGCGAAACGTTTCCTCAATAAAGATACCCAAGAGTTGCATATGTGTCTAATTTATCAACGAGTCATGAAGTGCTGGCGGCTGACTCTAGGACTACAGTTGCTGACACTACGAGTCATGGAGTGCTGGTGACTGACTCATGGATTACAGTTATTGACGCTACAAGTCATGGAGTGTTGATGACTGATTCTAGGATTACAGGAACTGATGCTACGAGTTATGGAGTGCTGGTGGCTGACTCCTGGACTACAGGTACTGATTCTGCAAGTCACGGAGTGCTAGTGACTGGCTCCTGGCTTACAGGTACTGATCCTACGAGTCTTGGAGTGCTGGTGAATGACTCCTGAATCACAGGTACTGATGCTACGAGTCAAGTAGTGCTGGTGATTTTCTCCTGGTTTACATTTACTGAAGTTACGAATTATCGAGTGCTGGTGACTGACTCCTGGATTACAATTATTGATGCTACATATCATAGAGTGCTCGTGACTGACTCCTGGATTACAGTTGCCGATGCAACGAGTCATGGAGTGCTGGTGACTGACTCCTGGATTACAATTATTGATGCTACATATCATAGAGTGCTCGTGACTGACTCCTGGATTACAGTTGCCGATGCAACGAGTCATGGAGTGCTGGTGACTGAATCGTATATTACAGTTACTGATGCTACAAGTCATGGAGTGTTGGTGACTGACTCCTGGATTACAGTTACTGATGCTACAAGTCATGGAGTGCTGGTGACTGACTCCTGGATTACAGTTACTGATGCTACGAGTCATGAAGTGCTGGTGACTGACTCTAGGATTACACTTGCTTACGCTACGAGTCACAGAGTGCTGGTGACTGACTCGTGGATTACAGTTATTGATGCTACATGTCATGGAGTGTAGACGGCTGACTCCTGGATTACAGGTACTGATGCTACAAGTTATATAGTGCTGGTGGGTGACTCCTGGACTACAGGTACTGATCCTACGAGTCTTGGAGTGCTGGTGAGTGACTCCTGAATTACAGTTACTGATGCTCCGAGTCATGGATTGCTCGTGACTGACTCCTGGATTACAGTTACTGATGCTACGAGTCATGAAGTGCTTGTGACTGACTCGTATATTACAGTTACTGATGCTACAAGTCATGAAGTGTTGGTGACTGACTCCTGGATTACAGTTACTGATGCTACGAGTAGTGGATTTCTGGTAACTGACTCCTCGATTACAGTTACTGATGCTACAAGTCATGGAGTGCTGGTGACTGACTCCTGGATTACAGTTACTGATGCTACGAGTCATGAAGTACTGGTGACTGACTCTAGGATTACAGTTGCTTACGCTACGAGTCACGGAGTGCTGGTGACTGACTCGTGGATTACAGTTATTGATGCTATATGTCATGGAGTGTAGACGACTGACTCCTGGATTAGAGGTACTGATGCTACGAGTCTTGGAGTGCTGGTGAGTGACTCCTGAATTACAGTTACTGATGCTCCGAGTCATGGATTGCTCGTGTCTGACTCCTGGATTACAGTTACTGATGCTACGAGTCATGAAGTGCTGGTGACTGACTCGTATATTACAGTTACTGATGCTACAATACATTGAGTTCTGGTTACTGACTCCTGGGTTACAGTTACTGATGCTACGAATCATGGAATGCTACTGACTGACTCCTGGATTACAGTTACTGATGCTACGAGTCACTGAGTGCTGGTGACTGACTCCTGGATTACAACTACTGATGGTACAAATCATGGAGTGCTGGTGACTGTTTCCTGGATTACAATTATTGATGCTACATATCATAGAGTGCTCGTGACTGACTAAAGAATTACAGTTGCCGATGCTACGAGTCATGTAGTGCTGGTGACTGAATCGTGGATTACAGTTATTGATGCTGCATGTCAAGGAGTGCTGTTGACTGACTCCTGGATTTCAGTTACTAATGCTACGGGTCGTGGATTGCTGGTGACTGACTCCTGGATTACAGTTACTAATGCTACAAGTCATAGAGTGCTTTTGACTGACTCCTTGCTAACAGTTACTGATTCTACGAGTCATGGAGTGTTGGTGACTGACTCGTGGATTACAGTTATTGATGCTAAAAGTCATGGAGTGTTGATGACTGACTCTTGTATTACATGTTCTTATGCTACGAGTTATGAAGTGCTGGTGGCTGACTCCTGGACTACAGGTACTGATTCTACAAGTCACGGAGTGCTGGTGACTGACTCCTGGCTTACAGGTACTGATCCTGCGAGTCTTGGAGCGCTGGTGAGTGACTCCTGAGTCACAGGTACTGATGCTACGTGTCATGTAATGCTGGTGACTTACTCCTGGTTTACATTTACTGATGTTACGAATTAACGAGTGCTGGTGACAGACTCCTGGATTACAGTTACTGATGCTACGAGTCATGGTTTGCTGGTGACTGACTCCTAGATTACAGTTACTGATGCTACAAGTCATGGAGTGCTGGTGACTGACTCCTGGATTAGAGTTACTGATGCTACGAGTCATGAAGTGCTGGTGACTTACTCGTGGATTACTGTTACTGATGCTACAATTCATTGAGTGCTGGTTACTGACACTTGGATTACAGTTAATGATGCTACTAGTCATGGAGAGCTGGTTACTGTCTGTGCATTACAGGTGCTGATCCTACAAGTCATAGAGTGCTGTTGACTGTCTCCTGGATTACAGTTACTGATGCTACGAGTCATGGAGTGCTAGTGACTGACTCCTGGATTACAACTACTCAAGCTACAAATCATGGAGTGATGGTTGCTGACTCCTGGATTACAGTTACTGATGCAACAAGTCATGGAGTGCTTGTGACTGACTCCTGGATTACAGATACTGATGCTGCAATTCAGGGAGTGCTGGTTACTGATTCCTTGATTACAGTTACTGATGCCACAAGTCATGGAGTGCTGGTGACTGTCTCCTGGATTACGATTATTGATGCTACATATCATAGAGTGCTGATGACTGACTCTAGGATTACAGTTGCTGATGCTACGAGCCATGGAGTGCTTGAGACTGACTCCTGGATTACAGGTACTGATGCTACGAGTCAAGGAGTGCTGGTGGCTGACTTTTCTTTGTAGTGTGTATAGCCCTGATACTTCTCCTGGTAGTGTGTATAGTCCTGAAGCTTCTCCTGGTAGTTTTTATAGTCCTGATGCTTCTCCTGGTTGTGTGTATAGTCCTGTTTCGTCTACGTGTAGTGTGTATAGTCTTGTTGCTTATCCTTGTAGTTTGTGATGTCCTGATGCTTCTCCTGGTAGTGTGTATAGTTCTGGTGCTTCTCCTGGTAGTGTGTATAGTCCTGTTGCTTCTCCTTGTAGTGTGTATAGTCTTGATGCTTTTCCAGGTAGTGTGTATAGTCCTGATGCTTCTCTATGTAGTGTGTATAGTCTTGATGCTTTTCCTGGTTGTTTGTATAGTCCTGCTGCTTCTCCTGGTAATGTGTATAGGCCTGATGCTTCTGCAGATAGTGTGTATACTCCTGCTGCTTCTCCTAGTAGTGTATATATTTCAGATAGTGTGTATAGTCCTGATGCTTCTCCATGTAGTGTGTATAGTCTTGATGCTTCTTCTTGTAGTGTGTATAGTCCTGATGCTTCTCCTTGTAGTTTGTATAGTTCTGATGCTTCTCCTGGTAGTGTGTATAGTCCTGATGCTTCTCCTGGTAGTTTGTATACTCCTGATGCTTCTCCTTGTAGTTTGTATGGTCCTGATGCTTCACCTGGTAGTGTGTATAGTCCTGGTGCTTCTCCTGGTAGTTCGTATGGTGCTGATGCTTCTCCTGGTTGTATGTATGGTTGTGATGCTTCAACTGGTAGTGTGTATAGTCCTGTTGCTTCTTCTGTTAGTTTGTAAAGTCCTGATGCTTCTCCTGGTAGTGTGTATAGTCTTGTTCCTTGTGCTGGTAGTGTGTATAGCCCTGAAGCTTCTCTGGGTAGTTTGTATAGTCCTTATGCTTCTCCTGGTTGTGTGTATAGTTCTGATGCTTCTACTGATAGTTTGTATAGTCCTGATGCTTCTTCTGGTTGCTTGTATAGTCCTGATGCTTCTCCTGGTAGTGTGTATAGTACTGATGCTTCTGCTGGTAGTGTATATAATCCTGAAGCTTCTCGTTGTAGTTTGTATAGTCCTGATCCTTTTCCTGGTAGTTTGTATAGTCCTGATGCTTCTCCTGTTAGTCTGTAAGGTCCTCATGCTTCTCCTGGTAGTTTGTATAGTCCTGATGCTTTTCCTGGTACTGTGCATAGTTCTACTGCTTCTCCTGACAGTGGTGTGTATAGTTCTGCTGCTTCACCTGATAGTGTGTATAATTCTGATGCTTCTCCAGGTAGTGTGTATAGTTCTACTGCTTCACATGGTAGTGCGTATAGTTCTGATGCTTCTCCTGGTAGTGTGTATAGTCCTGATGCTTCTCCTGGTAGTGTGTATAGTCCTGATGTTTCTCCTGGTAGTGCGTATAGTTCTACTGCTTCTCCTGGTAGTGTGTATAGTCCTGATGCTTCACCTGGTTGTGTGTATAGTTCTACCGCTTCTCCTGGTAGTGTGTATAGGCCTCATGCTTCACCTGGTAGTGTGTATAGTCCTGATGTTTCTCCTGGTAGTGTGTATAGTTCTACTGCTTCTCCTGGTAGTGTGTATAGGCCTCATGCTTCACCTGGTTGTGTGTATAGTTCTGCTGCTTCTCCTGGTAGTGTGTATAGTCCTGATGCTTCACCTGGTAGTGTGTATAGTTCTACAGCTTCTCCTGGTAGTGTGTAGTCCTGATACTTCACCTAGTAATGTGTATATTTCTAATGCTTCTCCTGGTAGTGTGTATAGTCCTGATGTTTATCCTGGTGTTATGTACCATCTTCTAATCGTCACATTCTGAGTACCAGTCGTACTTTAAACTATAAACAATATTTCTTGTACGTAACTTGCTGATATTAACAATAAACCAGTTACAGTAAGAAATTCTTTGGAATTTATGTTAAATACTAAATTCTAAACTCCTGATTTTAACAGAGTCCTGATTTACAAACTTCCCATTAATAGTGACCATAAATATCTGCATCAGTAATCTATTAACAGTCACCGATATAATGATCCGGATAATTAAGACTGGAAATGGACTTCATCCGGCTGTCAAAGATCCATTTTTTGATTGAGTAATAGTTTGTATACACAAGTTGATAGTTTTCTTTGTGATATTGAAATATTTGTTTACATGCTTGCTTAATGAACTTTAAATATATTGTCTACATAAAATATGTAGATGACACATTTCTCTTATTTAATTATTTTACTTATGTAGATTTGTTTTGTTATTATGTGAACATCAAATTGTGGAAAAATAACCACAGATGCACTATAATATGATTCTGTATTAAGTACCGTTCGCCCTTTATTTATTACGTTTCGCCCTTTATAAATACGTTTGTCTTTATAAAGTACGTTTCCCTATATAAGTGCATACCGTACCTTTATCAGTCTGTCTAAATTCTACTTCCCCAACATTCTCTACCTGACTCTCCACCTGATCTCCACCTGACAAAATACCTGACTTTTTCCTGACTCTCCATCTGATCCCTACTTCTCTCTCCACCTGACTCTCACCTGAATCTCCATCTACTCCCTATTCTCTCTCCACCTGACTCTCCACCTGATCCCTACTTTCTCTCCACCTGACTCTCCACTGACTCTCCACTTTGCCTCTCCAACCTGACCTCTACCTGACTCCCACCTGACTCCCTACTTCCTCTCCACCTGCCTCTCCACCTGACCCTTACCTGACTCTCACCTGACTCTCACCTGACCCTCTACTGACTTCCACCTGGCATTCCACCTGACTCTCCACCTTGAATATCACATGACTTCTCTACTGACTCTCCACTGACTCTCCACCTGGACTCCCCACTCTGATCTCCATCTGGCTCTTCACCTGACTCTCCACCGGTTTCTCCACCTGACTATCCACCTGACTCTCCATCTGCTACTTCACTGACTCTCCACCTGATTTCCACCTGACTATCCACCTGACTCTCCACCTGACCCTCTACCTGACACTCCATCTGGCATTCCACCTGACTCTCCATCTGACTATCTACCTGACTCTCTACCTGACTCCTACCTGACACTCCACCTGACTCTCCACCTGACTCTCCATCTGGCTCTTCACCTGACTCTCCACCTGTTTCTCCACGTGACTACCCACCTGACTCTCCATCCGTCTCTCCAACTGGCTCTTCACCTGATTCTCTACCTGACTCTCCATCTGGCATTCCACCTGACTCTCCACCTGACTATCTACCTGATTCTCCACCTGACTATCCACCTTATTCTCCACGTGACTCTCCACCTGACTACCCACCTGACTCTCCACCTGACTCTACACCTGACACTCCACCTGACACTCCACCTGACTCTCTACCTGACTCTCCACCTGACTCTCCACCTTACTCTCTAAATGACTCTCCACCTGACTATCTACCTGATTCTCCACCTGACTATCCACCTTGTTCTCCACGTGACTCTCCACCTGACTATCCACCTGACTCTCCACCTGACACTCCACCTGACTCTCCACCTGACTCTCTAAATGACTCTCCACCTGACTCTCCACCTGGACCTAAACCTGACTTTCCACCTGACTCTCTACCTGACTCTCCACCTGACACTCCACCTGACTCTCCACCTGACTCTCCACCTGACTCTCCACCTGACACTCCACCTGACTCTCCACCTGACACTCACCTGACCACTCCACCTGACTCTCCACCTCACACTCCACCTGACACTCCACCTACTCTCCACCTGACACTCCACCTGACTCTCACCTACTCTCCACTGACTCTCCACCTGACACTCCACCTGACATTCCACCTGACTTCCACCTGACTCTTCACCTGACCTCCACCTGACACTCCACCTGACTCTCCACCTGACACTCCACCTGACACTCCACCTGACTCTCTACCTGACTCTCCACCTGACACTCCACCTGACACTCCACCTGACTCTCCACCTGACTCTCTACCTGACTCTCCACCTGACATCCAACCTGACTCTCCACCTGACTCTCCACCTGACTCTCCACCTGACACTCCACCTTTGACTCTCCCCCTGACACTCCACCTGACTCTCCATCTACTCTCTACCTGCACTCCACCTGACACCCACCTGACTCTCCACCTGACTCTCTACCTGACTCTCCACCTGACACTCCACCTGACACTCCACCTGACACTCCACCTGACTCTCTATCTGACTCTCTACCTGACTCTCCACCTGACACTCCACCTGACTCTCCACCTGACTCTCTACCTGACTCTCCACCTGACTCTCCACCTGACACTCCACCTGACACTCCACCTGACTCTCTACCTGACTCTCCACCTGACTCTCCACCTGACTCTCCACCTGACTCTCCACCTGATTCTCCAACTGACTCTCCACCTGACTCTTTACCTGACTCTCAACCTAACTCTCCACCTGACTCTCCACCTGACTCTCTACCTGACTCTTTACCTGACTCTCCACCTGACTCTCCACCTGACTCTCCACCTGACTCTCCACCTGACTTTCCACCTGACTCTCCAGGTGACTATTCGGCACGACACACACATAGACACACAAGAAATTAGAGAGAGTACAAAGGTTTGCAACAAGGCTAGTTCCGGAGCTCAGGGGAATGTCCTACGAAGGGTTAAGGGAAATCGGACTGACGACACTGGAGGACAGGAGGGTCAGGGGAGACATGATAACAACATACAAAAAAATGCGTGGAATAGACAAGATGCAGACAGGATTTTCCAGAGATGTGACACAGCAACAAGGGGTCACAATTGGAAGCTGAAGACTCAGACGAGTCACAGGGATGTTAGGAAGTACTTCTTCAGTCACAGAGTCGTCAGGAAGTGGAATAGCCTAGCAAGTGATGTAGTGGAAGCAGATACCATACATAGCTTTAAGACGAGGTATGACAAAGCTCAGGAAGCAGAGAGAGAGAAGACCTAGTAGCGATTAGTCAAGAGGCGGGGCCAGGACCTGAGTCTCGACCCCTGCAACCACGATTAGGTAGTAGTATACATATATATATATATATATATATATATATATATATATATATATATATATATATATATATATATATATATATTACTAATTCCTCTCAGGGATATAAATCATTTTGTAGACTTGATTAATGTAAAGGAATTACTCGTAATTTTGTTGACCCACGAAAAATTCTCGGGTCGTGTTTTATTAAGTGAGAAAAACTATATATATCTAGGTAAGTCCTAGTATATATACCTTGATAGTTTTATAGCACAAATAATGTTGATGGTGTAAGCAAAGATTTATGAGGGCAATAAAGACTGTCTTATTTACAAAGGTAATAGAGATTAATCATTGTCCTGAGAATTGATCATTTGATTAACTACTAAACTACTTAACTAGACCATTAATTGAGATCCATCACTGAATCATTATATATTTTCCATTTAGCTCTATGTGTTAATTGCTTTGTACAGAGATTGTGTCAGCATTTCTTACCGATTAGTTGGAGAGTAGTGATTCTGGTGGTATATTGTTAGTTGGAGAGTAGTGATTCGGGCGGTATATTGTTAGTTGGTGAGTAGTGATTCGGGCGGTATATTGTTAGTTGGAGAGTAGTGATTCTGGTGGTATATTGTTAGTTGGAGAGTAGTGATTCTGGTGGTATATTGTTAGTTGGTGAGTAGTGATTCTGGTGGTATATTGTTAGTTGGAGAGTAGTGATTCTGGTGGTATATTGTTAGTTGGAGAGTAGTGATTCGGGCGGTATATTGTTAGTTGGTGAGTAGTGATTCGGGCGGTATATTGTTAGTTGGTGAGTAGTGATTCGGGCGGTATATTGTTAGTTGGAGAGTAGTGATTCTGGTGGTATATTATTAGTTGGTGAGTAGTGATTCTGGTGGTATATTGTTAGTTGGAGAGTAGTGATTCGGGCCGGTATATTGTTAGTTGGTGAGTAGTGATTCGGGCGGTATATTGTTAGTTGGTGAGTAGTGATTCGGGCGGTATATTGTTAGTTGGAGAGTAGTGATTCTGGTGGTATATTATTAGTGGTGAGTAGTGATTCAGGTGGTATATTGTTAGTTGGTGAGTAGTAATTCTGGTGGTATATTGTTAGTTGGAGAGTAGTGATTCGGGCGGTACATTGTTAGTTGGTGAGTAGTGATTCTGGTGGTATAATTGTTAGTTGGTGAGTAGTGATTCTGGTGGTATTTTTGTTAGTTGGGAGTAGTGATTCTGGTGGTATATTGTTAGTTGGAGAGTAGTGATTTCGGGCGGGATATTGTTAGTTGGTGAGTAGTGATTCGGGCGGTATATTGTTAGTTGGTGAGTAGTGATTCGGGCGGTATATTGTTAGTTGGTGAGTAGTGATTCTGGTGGTATATTATTAGTTGGTGAGTAGTGATTCAGGTGGTATATTTTAGTTGGTGAGTAGTAATTCTGGTGGTATATGTTAGTTGGGGATAGTAGATTCGGGCGGTATATTGTTAGTTGGTGAGTAGTGAAATTCTGGCGGTACATTGTTAGTTGGTGAGTAGTGATTCTGGTGGTATATTGTTAGTTGGTGAGTAGTAATTCTGGTGGTATATTGTTAGTTGGAGAGTAGTGATTCTGGTGGTATATTATTAGTTGGTGAGTAGTAATTCTGGTGGTATATTGTTAGTTGGAGAGTAGTGATTCAGGTGGTATATTGTTAGTTGGTGAGTAGTAATTCTGGTGGTATATTGTTAGTTGGGTAGTATTTCAGGTGGTATATTGTTAGTTGGTGAGTAGTAATTCTAGGTGGTATATTGTTAGTTGGTGAGTAGTAATTCTGGTGGTATATTGTTAGTTGGTGAGTAGTAATTCTGGTGGTATATTGTTAGTTGGTGAGTAGTAATTCTGGTGGTATATTGTTAGTTGGTGAGTAGTAATTCTGGTGGTATATTGTTAGTTGGTGAGTAGTGATTCTGGTGGTATATTGTTAGTTGGTGAGTAGTGATTCTGGTGGTATATTGTTAGTTGGAGAGTAGTGATTCGGGCGGTATATTATTAGTTGGTGAGTAGTAATTCAGGCGGTATATTGTTAGTTGGTGAGTAGTGATTCTGGATTCTGATGGTATATTATAAGTTGGTGAACAGTGATTCTGGCGGTTTATTGTTAGTAGGAGAGTAGTGATTCTGGCAGTATATTTTTAGTTGGGGAGTAGTGATTCTGGGGGTATATTGTTAGCTGGTGAGTAGTGATTCTGGCGAGATATTGTTAGTTGGTGATTAGTGATTCTGGCGTTATATTATTAGTTGCAGAGTAGTGATTCTGGCGGTATATTATTAGTTGGAAAGTAGTGATTCTGGCGGTATATTGTTAGTTGGAGAGTAGTAATTCTGGAGGTATATTGTTAGTTGGGGAGTAGTGATTTTGACGGCATATTGTTAGTTGGAGAGTAGTGATTCTGGCAGTATATTGTTAGTTGGTGAGTACTGATTCCGGCGATATATTGTTAGCTGGTGATTAGTGATTCAAGCAGGATATTTTTAGATGGTGAGTAGTGATTCTGCCGGTATACTGTTAGTTGGAGAGTAGTGATTCTGCGGAATATTGTTAAGTTAGTGAGAAGTGATTCTTGTGGTATATTGTTAGTTGGAGAGTAGTGATTCTCGATGAATATTGTTAGTCGGTGAGCAGTGATTCTGACAGTATGTTGTTAGTTGGTGAGTAGTGATTCTGGTGAGATATTGTTACTTGGTGAGTAGTGATTCTGGCCGGATATTGTTAGTTGGTGAGTAGTGATTCTGGCCGGATATTGTTACTTGGGGAGTAGTAACTGTGGCGGTATATTGTTAGTTGAAGAGTTGTGATTCTGACGGGATATTGTTACTTGGAGAGTAGTAATTCTGGTGGTATATTGTTAGTTGGAGAGCAGTGATTCTGACGGTATATTGCTAGTTGGTGAGTAGTGATTCTGGTGGTATATTGTTAGTTGGTAAGCAGTGATTCTGGCGGTGTATTCTTAGTTGCAGAGTAGTGATTCTGGCGGTATATTGTTAGTTAGAGAGAAGTGATTCTGGCGGTATATTGTTAGTTGGTAAGCAGTGATTCTGGCGGTGTATTCTTAGTTGCAGAGTAGTGATTCTGGCGGTATATTGTTAGTTGGTGAGTAGTGATTCTGGTGGTATATTGTTAGTTGGTGAGTAGTGATTCTGGTGGTATATTGTTAGTTGGTGAGTAGTGTTTCTGGCGGTATATTGTTAGTTGGATAAGATAAGATTTCGTTCGGATTTTTAACCCCGGAGGGTTAGCCACCCAGGATAACCCAAGAAAGTCAGTGCGTCATCGAGGACTGTCTAACTTATTTCCATTGGGGTCCTTAATCTTGTCCCCCAGGATGCGACCCACACCAGTCGACTAACACCCAGGTACCTATTTGCTGCTAGGTGAACAGGACAACAGGTGTAAGGAAACGTGTCGAAATGTTTCCACCCGCCGGGAATCGAACCCGGGCCCTCCGTGTGTGAAGCGGGAGCTTTAGCCACCAGGCCACCGGGCCACCTCACCAGGCCACCGGGCCACCTCACCAGGCCACCGGGCCACCCCACCAGGCCACCGGGCAGTAGTGTTCTGGCGGTATATTGTTAGAGAGTAGTGAATCTGGCTTTATATTGTTAGTTGGTGAGTAGTAATTCTGGCGGTATATTGCTAGTTGGGGAGTAGATATTCTGGCGGTATATTGTTAGTTTTTTTTATATTTTATTTAAAAAGAAAGTATACATGTATGGTATACATAATTGACTTAAAACACAGTATACATGTATGGTATACATAATTGACTTAAAACACAGTATATATGTATGGTATACATAATTGACTTAAAACACAGTATACATGTTTTGGTATACATAATTGACTTAAACACAGTTATACATGTATGGTATACATAATTGACTTAAAACACAGTATATATGTATGGTATACATAATTGACTTAAAACACAGTATACATGTATGGTACACATAATTGACTTAAAACACAGTATACATGCATGGTATACATAATTGACTTAAAACACAGTATACATGTATGGTATACATTTAAATTTACTTAAAACACAGTATACATGTATGGTATACATAATTGACTTAAAACACAGTATACATGTATGGTATACATAATTGACTTAAAACACAGTATACATGCATGGTATACATAATTGACTTAAAACACAGTATTTCATGCATGGTATACATAATTGACTTAAAACACAGTATACATGCATGGTATACATAATTGACTTAAAACACAGTATACATGTATGGTATACATAATTGACTTAAACACAGTTATACATGTATGGTATACATAATTGACTTAAAACACAGTATACATGTATGGTATACATAATTGACTTAAAACACAGTATACATGTATGGTATACATAATTGACTTAAAACACAGTATACATGTATGGTATACATAATTGATTTAAAACAAAAAACGTGAGAACTTTATATAAGAAAAGAACATATATATAACTAAACAGAGGACTACCGGTCCAATACCTTAACCACAAAACAACTATATTACCAAAACCTGACAGTCTTATTCATATTGTATATGAAATTTTATATACAAAAACAATGTCATATAAACTAATACACTGCACACTCAATGGTACTATGGTTATATAAATAATTATATACAAAAACAATATCATATAAACTAATACATTGCACACTCAATGGTACTATGGTTATATAAAATAATTATATACAAAAACAATATCATATAAACTAATACATTGCACACTCAATGGTACTATGGTTATATAAAATAATTATATACAAAAACAATATCATATAAACTAATACATTGTACACTCAATGGTACTATGGTTATATAAAATAATTATATACAAAAACAATATCATATAAACTAATACATTGTACACTCAATGGTACTCTGGTTATATAAAAATTTTATATACAAAAACAATATCATATAAACTAATACATTGTACACTCAATGGTACTATGGTTATATAAAAATTTTATATACAAAAACAATATCATATAAACTAATACATTGTACACTCAATGGTACTATGGTTATATAAAAATTTTATATACAAAAACAATATCATATAAACTAATACATTGTACACTCAATGGTACTATGGTTATATAAAAATTTTATATACAAAAACAATATCATATAAACTAATACATTGCACACTCAATGGTACTATGGTTATATAAAAAATTTATATACAAAAACAATATCATATAAACTAATACATTGCACACTCAATGGTACTATGGTTATATAAAAATTTTATATACAAAAACAATATCATATAAACTAATACATTGTACACTCAATGGTACTATGGTTATATAAAATAACTATCAGAAACCTACATGACTCTTGAAATTGAAACATGGTGTTCTTTAATTTTGTTTTTGTATATACTGAAAATGGAATCAAAATATGCAAAAAGCCTTTAATAATTAATATAAGACTTTTACAGATCTAACATGTATGATTACATATGAGGAAACACTAAGACAATGCCCCGACCAACCCCATATTTAGTGTCTTAAACTAATTATAAACCCACAAAAAATATACCTTGCTTGTATACAGTGATATTAGTAGAGGTGCTTAATTGAACATCAACTGACTATATGCATCATAAATGATAAAAAAAGATACATGTGATATAACTGGGTGACAGAACAACATATCCCACAAAAGACTGTTGCCCAAGGAACTTGAATGTCCAAAGATTACAATATAGGACATTATACATCTCAACCCCCCCCCCTCACAGCGGTGACCGCTACTACATATACAAAAACAATCTCAGGCAAATGACACTTTTTGCCCTTCATCAAAAGTTTACAATCATCACCAAAAGGTCTGCTTATGAACATTCCCCTTAAAGGCCAGTATAACGTTGTACTTTTAGCGGTGATATCAGCATGGCATCCGCTTACAAATGACTAAACTAAACCTAACGGGAATCCCAGGAAAGACCCAACATACTTCACAAAACCCCGACCATAGTCGGGAACCAGTTCAGTCTTGTTAGAGGCTGGAACATATACTGAAATATTGCTTTTTATCTGTATTATCAAAATGCATGACCATTTTAGGATTAATTCAAGATCTCAGTGCCACACAACGCCACATCCATACTCACACACACGCACGGAACCATTCATAATGCATACACGTCACTCCCTAAAACCCGCCCTCTACCCTGAAGTCCCGAACATACCATTTGGTGCTACCACAGGGGGAGTCCAGCCCCCCGTTGCCTTACCCCACCCCCAGTTGCAGCAACCTTTGAACAGTAAGACTTCGATAGTTTGAAGGAAAACTATTATCCCAACTTCTACCATATATGAGTTTATTTCTGCAATACGTTCTGTAGATACCTGCCGCAATTGTCCTGATCCTAACTGATCCCCCGGTGTCCCGCATACCCCTCGAGATATAGAGGAAATCAGCCACCACGTACATTATTGCTCTTCGTACCTCACTTGATACTCCGCTAACGTCCAATGTTAAGGCCCGTAAGGTTGAAATACTTCCCCCACTAAGAAAATCTGAAACCTGCCCCAGCCACGAATGAACTTTGTCCAAGGTATCACAAAAGTAGACTGCAAGAAAAGCTGTTTCTTCGAGTCCGCAACGTAAGCAATCCACCTCCCTTACCAAACCCATCCTATTTAAGACCGATTTTGATGCTAAAATCCCCATGACAAATCTGTACACCAATTCACGAACCCTTGGTGCCAACTTAAGTTTACAAAATCCTTCCCATATTTCCCCCCCTTTATACAGCGGCAAAACAGACAATCTCTGTACAATTTCCCGACGACAACATATGCTGACCATTTGCCCCACCCGGATCCGTTGCGCATTTCTCAACTTTAACAACAAACGCAGCATGTCCTCCCACTCGATTAATCCCCTGCCGCCCCACCATTTACGCATTTCGATCATTACCCGACCCACCCGGATGCCCTTTTCACCGCCCGCCCTGAGGAACCGCTGCTTTACATAGAGGGCCTTCACTCGTGGCCCCAAACCCCTTTCCATACAGACAGGCTGCCTCAATTTACCGTTTACCTGTACACGTACCATAGCCGAGACATACAAGGTATCAACCCATCTTACAATCCCCTCTCCAAAACCCAAGCACATAAGAGATATTGCTCTATATGCACTTAGACCCCTCCCCCCTCCCTTTATGGGCACCAACACAACTACCCCCGTACTTTGTGACATACCTAACCTCCCCTCCGTGAGCATGCAATTCAATACATCAACCAAACAATGCTTAATACTTCCCCAATGTACCCTATAAAAATCATTCGAAATGCCATCTATACCTGGTGCCTTTAATTTATTCATACTAAAAATCGCCTCCTCTACCTCCTCCACTCAGCAATCAACATTTGCACCAATAACTCACTACAGTTGTGACCGGGTGTGGAAGTGTGAATTGCTCATTACTCTAAAATTTGTTCATGATTGCAGCCATGTATAAACGTAAGTAACCATTCTTACAGTATTCATTACCTTTGTAACTTGTGAGTTCATTACCTTTGTAACTTGTGAGTTCATTACCTTGTACCTAGTTCAGCCATCAAAACTTTGGAGCCCGGTCCCTGGACCCATTGTGTACCTCTGTAATCTGTAAATACCTTTGTAACTTGTAATGATTGTGACTAGACCTACCTGGAGTTCATTACCTTTGTAAATTGTGAGTTCATTACCTTTGTAAATTGTGAGTTCATTGCCTCTGTAACTTGCTCAGCTATCAAAACTTTGAGGCCCAGTCCCTGGACCCATTATGTACCTCTGTAATCTTTTGACTACCGCCCACAGGATGGGTATGGGGTGCATAATAAACATATTAAACTAACTAACTAACTCCACTCGAATTCTACCTTCTAGTACCGTTCTATCCCTGTCACTTATAACTTTTCTGAACTTCCTTCCCACCAGGCCACCCGCATGGACTTCCCCTACTTCCCGCCGTAGCTTTTCCCCAAACCATAGATCAGCATAAAAACTCATGCTGTCCGTGGTGAGGAGTACTTGACCCGGCAGGTAACCACCCAAACCCGTGCATACTTCCAATTGCAAGAGGAAAGTCGCCAGTTGTCTGACCCTAAATTTGCGCAAGACACAACCCGAAGGTTTCTCACCCCATAGCACTTCTACCATTCCTGCTCTGACTCCAATCGCAATAAAACGTTCATTGTGAATTTCTGCAAGTCGACTACAAAGATGTTCAATGTCGTCATACCTACTACTCCCACCCCCCACATAGTAATCATTTAGCTGCCCCTCCAGGTAGTTTTGCAGCCCATACCTCCACCTCGCCTCCTCTTTTCCCTGCTTCTTATAATAACTCGCTATGCCGGGTTTGGCACGTGTTTCCCACCATTCCAACAAACATTCACCTGCCCGTCGCGTTTCTCAGAGATTCTTCCACCAATCCTGAAAAGCGGACCCATCCCCCTCCCCCTCCAATATCCGCATGTTCAGTTTCCAATAACCTGGATAAACACTGATCATTCCATCCCAGTCCAAGTCTGCTATCACTGCACGGTTATCTGAAAACCCCACATCAAAGGTCTGGACGTGCCCAACTCTAATTCCTTGTGTTACGTAAAGTCTATCCAGATGGGCCGCATAGCCCCTGCGATCGAACATGTGCTCAACCCCCCACCCACCCCGCCCCACAACATCATAAACCCCTGCATCCCCCAGCAGATTCCATAAGACAGGTAAAACACACCCCGCCCCCCTCGGCTCAACATCGCCATGGCGGATAACGCAATTCCAATCCCCACCCATGACCGTAATGAACGGCAAACCTCGAGTGTAAAACGTTAAAGCCTCCCTCACAAATTCTATTTTAACTTTAGAGTTGCTTTCCACAGGCATGTAAACGCCAATAAAACAAACCCTCACCTCACCCCAGTACCCATCTACCCTCACAACCCTCCCACCTCCCCCCTCCTCCCATCTCAAGACACGCCAAGGGCTGGACTCCTTCACCGCTATAGCTACCCCACCCTTAAATTTTAAAGAACTGCTAACATATATTCCGTACCCTTTTAATCGTAACTCTCGCCCAAACTTATAATTGTGTTCTTGTATGAAACATACATCCACAGCGTACCTGCACAAGAGCCACTCCATCCACACACACTTAACCTCTGCCCGCAAGCCATTTACATTGATGGTAACACTTGAATTCACAAAAGGAGGTTTTCCTCTATGTTTGTGGGTCTTTCCTGTTCCCACACGTACATTACACTGACCTTCTTTGACCTTTGACTTCCCAAGGCCCCCCTCACCCTCCTGTGCCCTACCCATATGCTGGGCGCTTGCCACAACCCCGTCTGCAAGAGGCGCCTCAGCCACTTTCGACCATAATTTCTTCCCTGGATGCTGTCCCGGTGTCAGGACCTCGTCCATATCCGACACTCCTGCCGTCCGTTTGGCGGAACCACCTTCCACACACATCTCCTCACCAGACGAAGCCTCCTGGTGGACTTCCACCACCGCCTCATGCAACCGTGTCATTGTAGTTACGTCCAGGTCTCCCATATTTGGCGAATCATCCTTCACCACTTCTTGGCACTCCTTTGGAACGTATGGGCTATGCTCTGCCCCATCCAGGAAATCGTGTAGCACGTTCTCCAGCAAACTTTCCTGTGACAACTCCACAGACTCCGCAGGCCCCACAGGTGGCGTGGGCACGTTTGTAGTGTCCACCGACAGGGTGGCACACGCCATAGACCACGTCTCCTCTTGCTGTACTTCCTCACTCCAAAGCTTAGGTCCTTGTCCAGGCGAGGGGCCAGTCCCCAGATCAAAGGCCTCGGTTCTTAGGACCACAGGAGAAGGTTCCCGGATGCGTACAACCAGGCGTCTGGAGCACTGAGCAGCCATATAGTCATACGAGTTGCATAACCTGCATGTCTTCCGTTGGCCTGCATAGTGAACAAAAACTTGGGTCCTGTAGTGTTCCAGATGAACGTAAGATGGAATCGGCTGTTTTAATATCATCTTGAGGGTGCAGGAGCCTATCGGGATCCCCTCGTATGGGCCCTCCCTCCACACTCCCTTGGTCGCTGCATGTACCGTGCCGTATCTACCAAACACTTTCCGAATAACATACTCCTCTGCCTCGAAAGGCACGTTCCTTACTTTGACCCAGGTGACGTATGTGGAGACGTCATGCAGGCATACCTCTACGGCTGAATTCACCGCCATTTTCCTCTCTTGAAAAGCTTCCACAATCTTGGAGTAAAAGCTGGCATTTGCGAATTTTACAAAAAAACCTCGACATCACATTGAGAGCCACACCATATAATTCCTCAGTGGGGATGCCGTAGACGTCGCGAATAATGGTAGGTAACAAGACATGCATCGTTACACCACTGAGAGAGCCATGAATGAATTCAACACAGACCGTGTTTACTCTTCTACCCTGACGATCCGCCATCTTGCGTATTGTAGTACACGGTTCGCCACCAGGTGTAACCAGGAGAAGGCTCAGAAAGCGCCCTCTCAGCCCGCAGGTTGAGAGACGAATGATATATTGTTAGATGGAGAGTACTGATTCTGGCGGTATATTGTAAGTTGGAGAGTAGTGATTCTGGCAGTATATTGTTAGTCGGAGAGAAGTGATTCTGGTGGAATATTGTAAGTTGGAGAGTAGTGATTCTGGCGGTATATTGCTAGTTGGTGAGTACTGATTCTGGCGGTAAATTGTTAGTTGGCGAGTAGTGATTCTGGCAGTATATTTTTAGTTGGCGAGTAGTGATTCTGGTGGTATATTGTTAACTGGTGAGTAGTGATTATGGCGGTATATTGTTAGCTGGAGATTAGTGATTCTGGCGGTTTATTGTTAGTTGGAGAGTAGCGATTGTGGTGGTATATTGTTAGTTGGAGAGTAGTGATTCTGGCGGTATATTGTTAGTTGGCGAGTAGTGATTCTGGCGGTATATTGTTAACTGGTGAGTAGTGATTCTGGCGGTATATTGTTAGTTGGAGATTAGTGATTCTGGCGGTTTATTGTTAGTTGGCGAGTAGCGATTCTGGCAGTATATTGTTAGTTGAATAGTAGTGATTCTTGCGGTATATTATTACATGGAAAATAGTGAATCTGGCGGTATATTTTTAGTTGGTGAGTAGTGATTCTGGCGGTTTATTGTTAGGTGGTGAGTAGCGATTCTGGCGGTATTCTGTTTTTGAGTAGTGATTCTGGCGGTATATTGTTATTTGGTGAGTAGTGTTTCTGGCGGTATATTGTTAGCTGGGGAGTAGATATTCTGGTGGTATATTGTTAGTTGGAGAGTACTGATTCTGGCGGTATAGTTAGTTGGAGAGTAGTGATTTTGGTGGGATATTGTTAGTTTGTGAGTAGTGTTTCTGGCAGTCAACTGTTAGTTGGAGAGTAGTGATTCAGGCGATATAATGTTAGTTGGAGAGTATTGATTCTGTCCGTATATTGTTAGTTTTAAAGTAGTGATTCTGGCAGCATATTGTTAGTTGGAGAATAATGATTGTGGCAGTGTTACAAAACTCGTTTTCTTAACCTTCAACCTTCTCCAATGGTATGGTAGAGTGTTAAGGTAGCATTCTAGTTGAACATATGGACTGTTTACGGTTTTGTAACAATAACTTTTAATAAGAGTTCAGGATTACGAAACAAATAACTAAAACATAGAATCTTTACTAGTAGACTTTTAGCTTAATGTATGATATAAAGTTAGGATTAACATAAAATAAGGATTGTTTAACTCTTACATTTCTCTTCGTACGTACCAGTACATTGATATGAATAAATGAACCTCTTGATTTCGAGATTTGTACTAATTTCACCAATAATATGCACCTATAATGGTTATTAAGACTTATCCACAAAGTAACTTACAATGGTTATAAAGACTTATCTGAACTATCAGTTCAGAGTATACCAGAACTCGTAAGTGACGGACTTAAGTCTCATTCCCATCCAGCATGACTTAGAATAGCATAGACTACAAATTAACCCACAAGGATAACAAGGCTTGTTCAGTCAACTGAAAGATTAATTCGCTAGAGTATAAATAACTCGAAAATGACAAGCTTAAGAAAGGAAGTCAATCATGAAAGAAAAGACGACCACAAGAGAGAACTTGACACGTCTCTTATGAGAGGTTAATGAATAACTGAGTGAGGTATGCTCCCTTGGCTATGCAAGCCCGGACTAGAGGTGGGAGTGCTAGTCAGAGTGAGTGTGAAGAACCTACTCTCGGCGAGTGCTGTAAAGCTACTCAGAGCAAGGGTGGTGAACCTACTGACGGTACCACTGAGTAGTAAGCCGACGTCAGGTTGATCACGTGACTGAGGGAGACCTCAGTACCTGAACTGCTAACCGCCACTGTAATTAGTGGTTTCCCACTACGTGGAAATAAGAATATTAAAGCCTAACAAAATATAATATTATACAATATTAGCATTAATATTAGCCTTAACATATATATTATAAAAAAGGGGCATATTCTATTATAAAATAAAATGGGTATGGCCATACTCGTAACATGCAGTATGTTTTACGACTTCATTCGCTGCCTGACCACGGTTGAGTGCGGTTGTGCTCTGCACCCCTCTGCTGTTTTCAGGCGAGCTACCTAGTACCAACATGGCGCTGAGTGTGAGGCGTCGAGTAAATACCATCGGCATAGAACTGCTTTGTGGGGCAATTTCACCCACTTCAGTGCAGGTGTTACTCCCGACCATCATCAGGGAGACGTATGGGATCCAGGACGATGAAGTTTATGGTGTTGCCCTGAATGGAGCATATAGGATCTTCGCTAAACTGAATTCCACATCTGTGTACGAGTCATTGGTGCATAGATTTCAAGACGTGAGTCTTGATGCTACTCCAGCCGTGAAGGTGCTTTTGATTGACATATCCCGTCACTTTACGTGGGTCAAGCTCTGTAATGTACCATTCGAGGCAGATGAGGCTGACATACGACGTGTTTTTGAGGCATATGGAATTGTACATCTGGCACAGCAATGCAAGTGGGCGGCAGGTGCTTATATGGGCCGTCTAGAGGGGACATTTACCCTGAAGATGACCCTAAGACATGCCATCCCGTCTTATGTCGTACTGGAGGACTTTAGAACGCAGGTTTTTGTATCATACGCTGGACAGAGACGTACGTGCAGGTTATGTGGAGCATACGATCATTTGGCGGCTGTGTGTGTGAAGCAGCGGCGGGTGCCTGCACAAACTAGTGGAGCACCTGTTACCAATGTAGACGCTGTTGCTACGAGCCCCACGCACAAGCATGAGCGTGGGCGATTGTGGAGTGAGGAGGTGGAGACCCACGAGAAGCCTGGCATGTGTGAGGCAAGCTGTGTCCCACCAGAGACCGATATTTTGAAGGAGCCGAGTACAGAAGTGTGTGTGCAGGAGGAGGTAAAGGCGATTGAGGAAGAGCTTGTGGAGGTGTTGAGGACTTTGTCACCGCCTGTAGGGGTGGAGGATGAACCTGCAAGGGTGCGAAACACCGAGTTGACAGTGGAGGAATGTAACATACAAATACATAGCAGGGAAGACGTGGCGAGCGGTGTGGGAGAAACGTCGCCGTGTTTTGAGGGACGAAGCAAGGTGGAGGTTGAGGTCCATCGTGCGGCCTCCTTCGACGATAACATGGAGGACGTGGTTCTCACGAGGAAGAGAGCGGCGGCATCAGACTCTGATGATGTCCTGACGCCGGCGCAGAGACCTGGGAGGGTGTATGAATTTCGTCGTGGTAGCCAAGACAAGAGGCACCGGAAGAAAGGCGATGGGAGGGAAGGTGATGTGAAGACTTGTAGGAGCCCAGGTGCAGGTGGACCTGGGAAGAATGGAGAAAAGAGGCAGGGGTGGAAACTTTAACAGAGGCCTCAGATGTATGACTGTGAATGTGAATGGACTGTGCCAGGGTGTAAAAAGGGAATGGTTTAGAATGCTTCTGCTCAAATATAGAGTAGATGTAATGTTTCTTCAGGAGCACAATTTCAAGGAGGGGAAAGAGCTGGAAGTGGAAGGATTTCAGGTAGTGACTCTGCCATCTGTACGTCTGAAAGGTGGTGTGGGTATCACGATCAGGGAGGCGAGCCCGTTTGTGTTGCTAAGAAGTGAGGGGGGAGGGGGGAGAGTATTGCGTGTGGACGGGTGATGGATGGGGCAGAGGGTATCTTTTGTAAGTGTGTATGCACCAGCAGAATATGATGTGAGTAAAAAGGGATTTTGTATGTGAAGAACTAGTTTTCTTCTTACGTGGTTTACCTGCAGTGGCCATCGTTGGTGGGGACTGGAACTGTGTTATTAGGAGGGCTGACGTGGAACCAAAAGGGGCGGGGCACGTGTCGGCGGCCTTACGAGATCTCTTGAGGGATATTCAGTTGCGGGATGTGGTTGGAGGAGGGACGTGGGAGGTAGAGCACACTTTTGTAAGAAGGGGTTACGCAGCTAGGTTGGATAGGCTGTATATATTTCAAGGGGTTTGGTTGACATTTTTCCGTACAATAGAAGTAGCTTATTCGGATCATCGGGCGGTAGTAGCAGAGGTGGGGTGGGAGTCACTAGCAGGTATATCTAGGGGATATTAGAAGTTAAATACAAGTGTTAGGCGATGAGGAGGGGATAGAGGGATTTGCAACGCTGTAGGAGGGGTTAAGTGCAGAGGTAAATGGGGTAGAGGACATGGTGATGTGGTGGGATGGTGTGGCTAAAGAACGGATTAAGCAATATTACGTAAGAGAAGGGAAATGTATCAATTCTTTAAAATATGGGCTTGCCAACTATTTGGAGGATAGGTTACGGGGTTGTTATGCGAGGGGGGCAGTGGCGGGCACTTATCCTATGGATGATATTATGGCAATTAAAGGGAGGATGCGTGAGGTACAGGATGAGAGGTTCCAAGTGGTGCAAGTACAGGCGGGGGTGGAAGAGGTGTTATGGGACGATAGACCTTCATCGTGTGCATTGTGTAGGCAAAAACAAAGACAGCAGGTAATGGCTATTCCATGGTTGGAGGTTCATGAATCGATAGTGAGGTAGAGGGAGGGGCAGATCATACAAGCTACGGAAAGAATGGGGGCATTTGTGGATAAGTGGTATGAAAAGTATTGGCAACGAGAAGGGGTAGAGGATGGGGTTTTAGAACAGGTGAGTGGGAGTGTGGTATGTCGGTTCCATAACAGTGATAGGGAAGCACTGGGTGGGGAAATAACTGAGGGGGAAATATGGAGGGCTTTAAGTGGAATGCGAAAGGGCAAAGCACCGGGAATTGATGGACTCCTGGCAGAGTTTTATCAGCAGCATTGGGAGCTAATGAGGCATTTTTTGGTTAGTTTATTAAATTGCATGAAGGAGAGAGGTGAGCTGAGAGAGAAGCAGACAACGGCTGTCGTTGTCTTGGTACCGAAGGATAAGGGGCAGCATACGCTTCGGGATTACCGGGCGATCTCATTGTTATGCGCGGATTACAAGTTGTTTGCTAAGGTTTTGGGGAATCAGTTTAAGTGTGTGGTGGGGCGGGTAGTATCGAAAACTCAGTTTGGCTTGCCAGGGAGGTCTTTGTTGGAGGGGCATGGGTTACTTAGGGATTTCGTGGAGACAAAAGGGAGGGGGAGGGGGGAAGGTTTGGTGGCACTCGACTGGCAAGGGGCATACGATAGAGTGGATTGGAAAGCAGTGAGAGCCATCCTCGGGGAACAGGGGTTTGAGGAAGAAATAGTGGGTTGGGTTGAGGCGTTGTATCGAGGTGCAATGGCGAGGGTACAGATTAATGGTCGATTGGGTGGGAAGATTGTAATGGGTAGGGGACTTAGGCAGGGGTGTCCTATGTCACAATTATTGTTTGTGTGTGTACAGGATCCCTTTTATAGATTGGTGGAGCAGCGTATGTGTCACGTAGAGGGACCAGGGTGTGAGGTTGCGAGGGTTTGGCCAGTTTTAATTGGGTATGTGGATGATACAACTGTTCTGATCAGGGAGGGGATGTCAATGGACACATTAGATGGGGTAGTACAAATGTTTGCAGGGGCAACTGGTATGAGGGTGAATTCAGACAAATCCATGATCATGGGGTTAGGAGCTTGGGCAGGAAGGGTTGAGTGGGGTAGTGCAGTCGGGAGGAAGCAGGTCAATTCGCTATAAATTTGCGGTCTTATCTATGCAGACAATCTAACTGTCGCATGCATGGAAAACTCGATTAGGATGGTAGAAAGGATTCAGGGACGCTTGGGTGCATTGCGACCTTATCATTTGACCCTTGTGCAGCGTGCCATTGTTATTAACATCTTACTGTATAGCAAAGTATGGCAAGTGGCAGCCGTGTTCCCATTAACTGGGCCGGCAGTAACGAATATACTTAGGAGGGTTTTTAAATTCTTGTGGGGTTCGGGCTGTGATTGGCTTAAAAGGGACGTGGTAATGTTACCTGTAAGTCAGGGGGGGTTGGGATTGCTGGACTTAAAGTGGAGGGTCAAATGTGTCTTCATTAAAAGGGAGGTGATGAGGGAAAGTGTGGGTGGGGGGGTTGGGGGGGTTGGCCAGGATCCATAACAGATTGCAATGGATGTATACAGGAGTTGAGTTGCATGAGTGTGAAACTGTGTTGAGGGCTCTGGCGTGGGATCGAGAGCCGGCAAAGATTAAAATAGGTAGGTTGTGTAGATTGTTAGCCGGGAGGGTTGTAGCGCCTGTAGAGGGAATTTTCCCCATGTATGCATGGGGAAGTATATGGAATAGGTTGAGTAGGATGAGGTTGCAACCTCGTGTTAGGGATGTAATGTATCGTTTTCTGCACTGCATTTTACCGTCAGGTGTGGTTCTACGGGATAGACGAGTGGTTGACGGGTGGTTGTGCGGGATATGTGGTGGGGAGGAGTCGGCTTTTCATGTAGTATATTTTTGTGACGGACTGAGGAGTGTCAAGGGATGGTTAAACAGGGTGATATATAGGATAGGAGGTCAAGGAATTTCTGTATTGAGAGCATTAAGTCTCGACGTGGGGGATTGGGATGAAAGTGTCATCAGAGCTGTGGGGTACATTATGGTAGATTATATATATATAGTGTGGGGATTGCAGGGGAAACAGGTTAGTGAGGTGAAGAGGAGGGTGTTAGCGGTAACGTTCTATAAAACAGTATGTAGAAATAAGAAAATTTATGGGAGGAGGTGGGTGAGGGATTTTTCAGAGGGATATAGGCAACTTACGTTACAGGTTTTATTAGACTTGTAATGTACGAGGGAGGGGAGGGTACGACTGGAGTGCTGCTGGGGTAGGGAAGTCATGGGTGAAAACAGGGTCGCCTCCTTGTCAAGCGTGTCAGCGTGCCTCGTTGTGCTCCGGGTTTTCTCGTGTTTTCACGGTCGCTCTTACGTGCTAGAACTTTAATTTGTATCATCAATCCTATACGATACATCCCTCTAGCGCCTGGAACCAATCTTGGGCGGAAAACATTATATACTGAGTCAAAAAAGGAGAATTAGTGTGCACTACCTAGCAGAGTTTACTGCCAGAGGGGAATCAGGCCTGTGTCCCGTGGGAAAAAATAATAATAATTGAACTTTTCGTGTCAGAGGAAAGAAAGTCTCCCTGATAACATTGAGTATACATAGTGTATAGTGTATACTACAGTGGCTCCCTAGTATATTGATGATAAAGGCTAAAGTGTCATTTGAAAACAGGTGAATTTGTAAATGAAGTGATAAGCCTATAGAGGCAGGTGCCAGAAGTCGCCAGAAACTTACCACAGGTCAGCTGTTTTTAATAATCATCCTGGCTTGCTAGTGTACTCGCATATAATCTAGTGATACCAGTGAATAGCAGAATACAGTGTTGTAGTAGCAACTAACCAGTATTACAATGGTACTTAGTGGAGTGGAGTGACTTTCATTAGTTTCTTTTTTCTTGATATACCAGACGTATACTGTGAATTTCATATAACCTGTAGTTACCAGCGGTCGCAATATACACAACGAGAAGCAATTATTACTACAGAAAAAGCGTCCTTCCTCCAAAATTTCCACCAGTCAACTATAGTGATAATATAGCATTTATTGTGGTGGAGACGGAAAAAAAAATAGAAAAGCTAGATACAGCGATTGATAAACAAGGGTTGAGGTCGACCGTTCGTCATTGTAGGAGTTGCCAGCAGTCACCGGTTTCTTCAACACGCAAGTTATACTTTTGTATCAATCAAATCACATATTACTCGGGTAGATAATTTCCAGTAGATTCTTCATGTGTTAGCTCAAATCACCGACCAGTATGTTTTAAATAAGTGACCCACTGATCAGATCAGATCGACTGGTCCGAACCCTTGACTGGTCCGAACCCTTGACTGGTCCGAACCCTTGACTGGTTTCAAACCGTTTCGTTGGACAATAAAGCAGACTGTAAACGGATGGGGTTGTAGGCGCCCTTATAAACACAAACATTAAATATAAATCAGCACGGTAAGCTGTCCAATATACAAAAACAGTTAGAAACAGAAATACAAATAGCTAGAGCTTCATTTAAGGAGGTTATTAATAGAATATTCAAGAGGTTGCTAGTAGAATTGCAGTAAATCAACCATTCAAATCATTATGAAGCTGTGTGTAGTCTGTGGTCAGTCAAACAAACGGGCTTACACATGGGTAAATTGTCATTTTTGTGGAAATTGGTGCCACGCCCCTTGTGCAGATATCCAAGAACTAGCTACAAGCAGTGTTAAAACAGGGAAGTGTTTTTGGGTATGCCCAAATGAGATAAATCTGTGGACTAAAATCACAAGGGTATTAAAAGAGGACAACATCAAAGCTGCTTTCATAGAAAACCTGGAAGCTTTCTACAACAGATGGGAACATAAAAAGTCTGGGCTGAATGGTACTGCCCTTGATACTGGCCATGTAGTCAGAAACTGTAAGGCTGGAGATGAAGTCCTGGTAGTCAGTAAATGTGGGGCTGATAGTGCTGTCCTGGGAGACAGTAATGGTGAAGCTGGAGGTGCTGTCCTGGGAGACAGTAATGGTGAAGCTGGAGGTGCTGTCCTGGGAGACAGTAATGGTGAAGCGGAGATGCTGTCCTGGAGACAGTAATGGTGAAGCTGGAGATTTTGTCCAGGTAGTCGGGAATTATACGCAGGAAGGAATACATATAAATCACCTCATAGGGGACAGGATCCATAGTAGGGAAACAAGTGTAGTCAAAGATAAGATAAAACCAATATTGCAAACTAGAAATACCGCAGGAAATAGCAAACAAGAGGACTCCACTAGCAATAGTGAGGATATATTACCAAAAACAACTGGTGGGAGCTCCATTGTTGGTGCTAGGGAGGATAGAAGTAAGACAGGGAAACATGCACCAACAGGGAATACAGTCACAGAAACCCAAGGAAAACGGAAACCAAGCCTGTGCACATACTATGCACTTGGTATCTGCTGGCATGGGAAATCTGGAAAAACAGATGGGACGTGCAACTATGACCACCCTAGAAAATGCCATGCCCATATGACAACAAGAAAATGCAAACTCCCTTCCTGTAAGCTTTTTCACCCTGAACTGTGTACCTCTTCAGTACAGGAAAGACTGTGCTATAACTTAAATTGCCAGGCATGCCATCTAAAGGGGACAAAAAGATACAAAACATCCAGGCCATGGGAAAACCTGGGTAGCCACAGCCACTCAAGAGGGAGAGGTTTTTTAGTGCCAGGAAGGAAAAAAAACTGGCAGGAAATGGCAGAAATCGTACACCAAATCCAGTCATTCCTGGAGTGGAACCACAGTCGATGGCCTCCACTCCAAACCAACAGATACAGATACTAATGCCGGAAAAAAAAATCCCCCCCCCAGTACCAACAATACAACCAGTCCGATAACATTCTTCTTTGCAAATATACAGGGTCTAAAGCCAGCAACAAACAACAAAATACCTTTCATCCGTGGACTGCTTGCAGAGGCAAAGGCAATGTTCGCGGCTTTCACTGAGACCCACATAAAGGATCACTTGGACAACGAAATATGCATCCCAGGTTACAACCTATACAGATGTGGCAGAGTGAACAGGCAAAAGGGGGGGGGGGGTTGGCCTGTACATTGCAGAGTCACTTGTTTGCACAGAACTGCTTAATGCCTCAAATGATGTAGTGGAAGTTTTAGCAGTAAAGGTCGAGAACCAAAACCTAGTCATTGTGGTAGTCTACAAGCCTCCGGATGCAACATCCCAGCAAGTCCAGGAACAGCTGTTAAAAATTGACCACTGTCTGGAAAATCTTCCAGCTCCTGCACCCAACATCTTGCTCCTGGGGGATTTCAACTTAAGGCACCTAAAATGGAGGAATATAGCAAATAATATTGTTGCTGTAATAACACCAGGAGGCAGCTCTGATGAAAACTCACACTCACACGAGCTTTTAAATCTCTGCACAAAATTCAATTTAAACCAGCAAATAATAGAGCCTACTAGACTGGAAAATACACTAGACCTCATCTTCACTAACAATGATGATCTGATTAGAAATGTCACCATATCAAAAACAATATACTCAGATCACAACATAATTGAGGTTCAGACATGTATGCGTGGAGCCCCAGACCGACATAATGAGACTAGTCACGAGGGAGCATTCACCAAATTCAACTTCAATAACAAAAACATAAAGTGGGACCAAGTAAACCAAGTCCTAACCGATATAAGCTGGGAAGATATACTAAGCAACACAGACCCCAACTTATGCCTAGAACAGATTAATTCGGTGGCACTCGATGTATGCACAAGGCTTATTCCTCTAAGAAAAAGAATAACAGAGCGGCTAAAAGAGGTCAATATATCTGAAATGCGTAGGGAGACACTGGTCAGAAATAGCAAGCATCGAACTTAAGCTAAAAGAATCCTTTAGGAGTCAGAAATCGCGGGAAGAACTAAAAGCCATAAATGAAATCGAAAGAAACCCAAAGTATTTCTTCTCCTATGCCAAATCAAAATCGAGAACAACGTCCAGTATTGGGCCCCTACTTAAACAAGATGGGTCCTACACAGATGACAGCAAGGAAATGAGTGAGCTACTCAAGTCCCAATATGACTCAGTTTTTAGCAAGCCGCTAACCAGACTGAGAGTCGAAGATCAAAATTATTTTTTTATGAGAGAGCCACAAAATTTGATTAACACAAGCCTATCCGATGTTATCCTGACGCCAAATGACTTCGAACAGGCGATAAATGATATGCCCATGCACTCTGCCCCAGGGCCAGACTCATGGAACTCTGTGTTCATCAAGAACTGCAAGAAGCCCCTATCACGAGCCTTTTCCATCCTATGGAGAGGGAGCATGGACACGGGGGTCGTCCCACAGTTACTAAAAACAACAGACATAGCCCCACTCCACAAAGGGGGCAGTAAAGCAACAGCAAAGAACTACAGACCAATAGCACTAACATCCCATATCATAAAAATCTTTGAAAGGGTCCTAAGAAGCAAGATCACCACCCATCTAGAAACCCATCAGTTACACATCCCAGGGCAACATGGGTTTAGAACAGGTCGCTCCTGTCTGTCTCAACTATTGGATCACTACGACATGGTCCTAAATGCACTAGAAGACAAAAAGAATGCAGATGTAATATATACAGACTTTGCAAAAGCCTTCGACAAGTGTGACCATGGCGTAATAGCGCACAAAATGCGTGCTAAAGGAATAACAGGAAAAGTCGGTCGATGGATCTATAATTTCCTCACTAACAGAACACAGAGAGTAGTCGTCAACAGAGTAAAGTCCGAGGCAGCTACGGTGAAAAGCTCTGTTCCACAAGGCACAGTACTCGCTCCCATCTTGTTCCTCATCCTCATATCCGACATAGACAAGGATGTCAGCCACAGCACCGTGTCTTCCTTTGCAGATGACACCCGAATCTGCATGACAGTGTCTTCCATTGCAAACACTGCAAGGCTCCAGGCGGACATCAACCAAATCTTTCAGTGGGCTGCAGAAAACAATATGAAGTTCAACGATGAGAAATTTCAATTACTCAGATATGGTAAACATGAGGAAATTAAATCTTCATCAGAGTACAAAACAAATTCTGGCCACAAAATAGAGCGAAACACCAACGTCAAAGACCTGGGAGTGATCATGTCGGAGGATCTCACCTTCAAGGACCATAACATTGTATCAATCGCATCTGCTAGAAAAATGACAGGATGGATAATGAGAACCTTCAAAACTAGGGAGGCCAAGCCCATGATGACACTCTTCAGGTCACTTGTTCTATCTTGGCTGGAGTATTGCTGCACACTAACAGCACCTTTCAAGGCAGGTGAAATTGCCGACCTAGAAAATGTACAGAGAACTTTCACGGCGCGCATAACGAGATAAAACACCTCAATTACTGGGAGCGCTTGAGGTTCCTAAACCTGTATTCCCTGGAACGCAGGAGGGAGAGATACATGATTACATACACCTGCAAAATCCTAGAGGGACTAGTACCGAACTTGCACACGAAAATCACTCACTACGAAAGCAAAAGACTTGGCAGGCGATGCACCATCCCCCCAATGAAAAGCAGGGGTGTCACTAGCACGTTAAGAGACCATACAATAAGTGTCAGGGGCCCGAGACTGTTCAACTGCCTCCCAGCACACATAAGGGGGATTACCAACAGACCCCTGGCAGTCTTCAAGCTGGCACTGGACAAGCACCTAAAGTCAGTTCCTGATCAGCCTGGCTGTGGCTTGTACGTTGGTTTGCGTGCAGCCAGCAGCAACAGCCTGGTTGATCAGGCTCTGATCCACCAGGAGGCCTGGTCACAGACCGGGCCGCGGGGGCGTTGACCCCCGGAACTCTCTCCAGGTAAACTCCAGGTATGGATGACAAATGTTTGCGTGTGTGTTGGATGAGTGATGCGTGAGTGAATAATGTGTGGACCATGGGTGCAAGCGCCTGTGGAGCTGGCCAGTTTCTTGTGTGTCATAGATTATACACTATTCATATAGTACTCATGTTCCTTCAAGGTAGTTGTGAATGATGGATAAGGTATAAATGGGGGGGGGGAGGTCTTTGCCTCTATCACTGTGCAGAGTGAGGAGTAGGGCAGTATATTGTGTTGGAAGTGATGGACAGTTGCTTGTCCAGTGTGTTGTAGTCTAACTGTGTAGATAATAAGCATATTATTGTATATAGAAAGATGAGACTACATACAAGTTGGACTTGGACTTGTACAATGAGAATTACTCTCTTACGCCTGATATGTTAAGGCGGATTTATCAACTGTGATCCATTCAAACTAGATTTTATTTTATGTTCTTATTTATGTACATATCAGTCTTAAGTCATATGATGTGAGTTGTTTAGGTGCAGTTGTCACAATAAGTTGTTTTGTTTTGTCTGTGTTAGGGAAGTATGTGGAATTTTTTGCGTGTAGCCGCTACATGGCTGCGGTTTTATACTTTATACCTTTATATTCTGTGATGTTTTTCATAATATAAAGTTTTTATTTATATATTATGTTGAATGAATAGGGTTTAGATGCTAAGATAATTACACGTAAGTTGCCTTTGGGAGTTGTTGACATTCATTGTTGCAACCTTCTTAGAAAATTAATCTTTTGAAGTGTATTTTCTTTCACCAGGTTGAGGTGTCGTTGTGTGTAAGTCAAGACATGTATCCCATTGTTAATATTGTTATTAATATTGTTGTGTCTATGGTGTTACTGTATCACTCATGATAGTGTAATTACTATGTATCCTTTAATATCAAGTTAAGATGCAATCAGGTTGGTAATGGGTATATTTTGTGGGAGAGGTGAAATTATGATAAAAGTTTAAGCCTTCAGAGGTATATAATTCTGGTATAACTGGGTGTATCTGGTGTGTGGTGATAGGGTGTCACAACACTTTTGTTTGGTGTGATCTTTTTTGTAAGGGTAAATTGGGAATTTGTGATTTAACTCATTTTGTGTGCCTTTTAATATAATTTCCACCTTGTAACGTTTTAAATAAAAAAAAAGTATGTCTTTTTTTATTTATTTAAAAGACATGCATAGTACATAAAAGTAAACGACAAATTATATAGCGAAAACAGTGGTAAAAAAAGAAAAAAAGAAAAAGGAATCAATACACACCTCAATTACAACAATAAGTCTTACAATATATATTGCAAAATTCCGCATAATACATGTACTTTTCAATTAATATGTTACATCTGAAAGACACACATCTGTACAGTAAACTTTGACCATTCCAATCCCTGGAGTAAATAACATTATGTCTGGAACACTAAATCTAACCTAAACACCCCTTGGCAGGTACATCTAATTCCTGATTTTACATCCTACCACGGAATGTACACCTTACATTGTACAAACCTACCAACGGGAAAGTAAAACCTTACATTGTACATCCTGCCACGGAATGACACCTTACATTGTACATCCTACCACGGAATGTACACCTTACATTGTACATCCTGCCACGGAATGTACACCTTACATTGTACATCCTGCCATGGAATGTACACCTTACATTGTACATCCTGGCACCGGGAAAGTACACCTTACATTGTAAAATCCTGCCATGGAATGTACACCTTAACTTGTACATCCTACCACGGAATGTACACCTTACATTGTACATCCTACCACGGAATGTACACCTTACATTTACATCCTGCCACGGAATGTACACCTTACATTGTACATCCTGCCATGGAATGTACACCTTACATTGTACATCCTGCCACGGAAAAGTACACCTTACATTGTAAAATCCTGCCATGGAATGTACACCTTACATTGTACATCCTACCACGGAATGTACACCTTACATTGTACATCCTACCACGGAATGTACACCTTACAAATTGTACATCCTGCCACGGAATGTACACCTTACATTGTACAAACCCGCCATGGAATGTACACCTTACATTGTACATCCTGGCACGGAATGTACACCTTACATTGTACATCCTGCCCCGGAATGTACACCTTACATTGTACATCCTAAACCAAAGGAATGTACACCTTACATTGTACATCCCTGCCATGGAATGTACACCTTACATTGTACATCCCCGGCACGGAATGTACACCTTACATTGTACATCCTGCCATGGAATGTACACCTTACATTGTACATCCTGGCACGGAATGTACACCTTACATTGTACATCCTGCCATGGAATGTACACCTTACATTGTACATCCTGCCACGGAATGTACACCTTACATTGTACATCCTGCCACGGAATGTACACCTTACATTGTATATCCTGCCATGGAATGTACACCTTACATTGTACATCCTGCCACGGAATGTACACCTTACATTGTATATCCTGCCATGGGAAAGTAAAACCTTACATTGTACTCCTGCCACGGAATTACACCTTACATTGTATATCCTGCCATGGAAAAGTACACCTTACATTGTACATCCTGCCACGGAATGTACACCTTACAATTGTATATCCTGCCATGGAATGTACACCTTACATTGTACATCCTGCCACGGAATGTACACCTTACATTGTACATCCTGCCATGGAATGTACACCTTACATTGTACATCCTGCCACGGAATGTACACCTTACATTGTATATCCTGCCACGGAATGTACACCTTACATTGTACATCCTGCCACGGAATGTACACCTTACATTGTACATCCTGCCACGGAATGTACACCTTACATTGTACATCCTGCCATGGATGTACACCTTACATTGTACATCCTGCCACGGAATGTACACCTTACATTGTACATCCTGCCATGGAATGTACACCTTACATTGTACATCCTGCCATGGAATGTACACCTTACATTGTACATCCTGCCATGGAATGTACACCTTACATTGTACATCCTGCCATGGAATGTACACCTTACATTGTACATCCTGCCATGGAATGTACACCTTACATTGTACATCCTGCCACGGAATGTACACCTTACATTGTATATCCTGCCATGGAATGTACACCTTACATTGTACATCCTGCCACGGAATGTACACCTTACATTCTGAAAACACTACTCCCCCCCTTTTTTTCGCGTCAATCCACCTGACACGTAACAATCTTTATATTTTACTTTATATTGTAAGAAATACTTTCATTATTCCATATTGAACAACATGATACGTTCAGTATCACTCAATGTATTGATATAATATAAAAATCAATTCTACATGATTCATGTACAACGTATATCTACTAAACACCCAAACATATCACCTTCTCCAGGAAGGTATAAATATATACATATGAAGCATACACTTTACAAGACAACCAGTATAACAAACAAAAACCTAATCCTATGTCATCCATCAAATACTTACAATATATGTCAACTCAAAGGTAACCTAAACCTACGGGCTCTATAGAGCTCCCATGAAATAACAATATGTAAAAAAACACAAGATAAGTCAAGCTTTTCTAAAAAATTTTCAACCATTTCATTAAAACCACAACTAAGATGTAAGTGTTTTACATAACAGTGCACGACCTTCACACTTCCATAAATACTGATGCCTTCCTACCACACTCACTACCCCATGTTTATGTATAGATTTCACTTTCACACAGTGCACCCACAATGTCATTACATTACACACATACCAATAATTTTGTTTCAGATATATAATATTCCTTCACACTACGATGTCTGTCGTCCTTTGTCAATTACATAATTAATAATTAAATTTAAGAACTTGTATCGTTCACAACACACAACCCGCTCATCACACAGTCAAAGGCACTTATGTCTCAGTACTATATTCATTCCCTTCCACACTAAATCCTTTCACACTGTCCTTATCGGGAAGACAGCCCGCCGCGACCCCTTACATTACACGTAAATCCCATAAATCCCTCAACCTAAAACTCCGATAGTCCTCAGTAAAAGCAGTCTCCCAACTCCCTCCGTAAATTTCCCTATTACGACACTTAGTTCTGTAAAATGTTGCAGCTAACACCTTTATCCTCTCATCCACGCCCACCTCCCTCATGGCCCATGACGTATAAACAAAATCCGTGACCAAATATGCTATTGCATTCTCCACCATCTTACTCACCCCACTTATATCCAAACTTAAAGCCCGCAACACCTACAACCCTCCCCCACCTACTAACCTGAACACCTTTCCTAACCAGACCCGCACAACTTCTATACAGTCACAAAAATATACAGCATGAAAAATTGTCTCCATGCTTCCACACGCTCTACATTCCCCTCCCTCCCTTATCCTCCTATTGAATAGGACAACCCCAGACGGCAAAATTCCATGTAAAAATCTAAACATTACCTCCTGAACACCCGGTTTCACACGTAATTGTTTTAGAAGCGTCCATATTTCACTCCACGCATACATAGGGTATGCCCCTTCAACAGCAGCCACCACTGACCTACCTTCCACTCCTTCGAGGACCCGCAATTTAACAAACGACGGGTCCCTCACTATCATTAAAAACCTCAACATGGCCTCACCAACTATTAAATCCCTACCCTCCACCACCGTTGCATATCCTTACGTACTCTCACAAGTCCACCTCCCCTCCCCTTATAAAACTTCGTTTTAGGTACACGCTCATCATCCTTTTTTCCATAGGTATAAGCCCCAGCCCTCCCCGACTGACCGCTCTACTTAACCATTCGCAGCCCGATCCCCATATAAACCTAAAAACCCCATGTTGTAAACGTTTCACCTCACGTTGCATCAGCGGGTACATGACTACGACATGCCATAACTTGCTGTACAATAGCACGTTCGTCACTATTACTCTAATTTTCATCCCTGAAGCCTCCCCAAACACATCCACTACCTTACCCACCCTAAGCAAGTCCCTATTACCTCTCACCAAAACAGTCGTGTCATCCACATAACCTATGATACCAGCTCCCCTCCCCCCGGCCATTACCCTCCCCACCTCCCACAACATACCTCCGAATGGCTCTATAA
This sequence comes from Cherax quadricarinatus, assembly GCF_026875155.1. Lineage (NCBI taxonomy): Eukaryota > Metazoa > Arthropoda > Malacostraca > Decapoda > Parastacidae > Cherax > Cherax quadricarinatus. The sequence continues at coordinate 1,034,418 of NC_069406.1, read as the reverse complement.
AATGGATCCTGTATACAAGCAAACAATATTTGCGATAGTGGGCAACCTTGTTGCAGTCCCCGTCGCATCTGTATTTTAACTCCTAGCCTCCCCGTTAACCTGAAACCCTCATCAACGCCCCATAATACAATAATTTTACCCAAGATATTATTTCTTCCCCAAAACCTTGCCAACGCATGAACCTCCATAACGCTTCCCTTTCTACACTATCATAAGCATCCTTCCAATCTAATACCAATACACCTCCATCACCCAACTCCCCCCCGTTTTTTTTCTCTATAAATTATCGAATCATGCCATGCACTTCATATATTGACCTTCCTGGCACCCCATTTTGGGCCCCCTAACAATTACCTTGCCTATCACCCTCTTTGATTCTGTTTCCAAAATTTTCTCACGAACAACGTATAATCTCCACACATAAGCGAAAGGCCCGATAATTTCCATTACCGTTGACTTCTCCCCTTTCGGGACCAACACCACAAACGGCTGTCCGTTGCTGCTCTCCCATTACCTCAGCCGCCTTAAGTATGTTAAACAGTCTTACTAAAAAACCCTCAGAACCCCCCAATTCTTTACATAGAAATCATTTGGCAGCCCATCTATGCCCGGCGCCTTTCCCAAGCTCGCTCCTGACAATGCCTGCCAAATCTCACACTCCGTAATCCCCACCTATGCCCCCCGATCTGACCCTCAAGCTCCACTGCACATACCCTCCCATTTCCCCCAATGCCACTTCATGGATGCCCACGCTTTGCATATATGACTTAAACCAAGCGTCTACATATCCACTCATACCCTCTGTCATTACCAATGCTTGACCCATTCTATACCCTTCCATCCCTCATGTACGTTTAACCCCATCATCTCCGTCGTCACTCTCCTCTTTCTCTGGCCTCTTAACACGCAAGCCGATGGCCGATCACCCCATAGCACTTCTTCCAATTCTCCCATAATTCGTGCACCATCAAAATGCTCGTTTTGCAATACCCTAATACCCTCCTTTAAGCCCTCAATGTCCTGCACTGGATACCTTGCTCTTCCTCGTGCACAACAGTCATGCATCTGCCCTTCAAGATATCTTTGAAACCCATACTTTAACTGATTATATTCCCTCCCACGACAAATATAATATTCTCTGATACGATTTTTAGCCACCGAATCCCACCAATTTACCAGTTCATCATCCCCCGGCGCCTCATCCACCAACCGTTCCCACAATTGCACAAAAGACTGACGACATTCCTCAATCTGCAAAAGCTTCACATTTAACTTCCAATAACCTTGACCCCTTCTAGGCAATCCCTCCCATTCTAGGTCCATCATTACTCCTCTGTGATCCGAAAAAACCGCGTCCACCACACGCACTCTGCTCACTATTACTGTTCGGGGCATGTACAAGCGATCCAGCCTAGCCGCATATCCACGTCTAACAAAAGTATGTTCTACAACCCCACCCTCCCAACGTCCATTAACCCCACCCCATTTAATAATTCCCCCAAAATCCCCGAGCAATACCCTGCCCCTCTAGGTTCCACGTCCTTACGCCTTATCACACAATTCCAATCACCACCAATTACAGCTACACCCAGCAAAGCACGCAAATAATATACTAGGACATCCTTCACAAATTTATTCTTAATACGCACATCTCCCTCTGCCGGACCATACACACACACACCAAACTCTCTGTACCCTAAACCCCCCCACCCATCTACACGAATCACCCTCCCCCTCCCCACCCTCACAAAGCCCCACTACGAATGGCAAACTTCCCTTACCAGGATGGCAATCCTCCTTTCAACCTTATCGCATGCACCACCATACACATTATACCTATTCACCTTCAACTCATAGCCTGGTCTGTAGTTGTGTTCCTGCACGAACACCACATCAACACTATTACGCACCAAATATTCACTAAACCATACACACTTTCTCTCTGATCTCAATCCATTAATGTTCAATGTCATGCACTTGAAGCTTACAGAGTGGTTTTTCTTCTTGACCCTGGTACTGTCTTGCCACCAGATCGTTTTGTGACACCTCGATCCCTCTCCCCTCCTTTAGAAACACTCTTAACCAACTCCTGCCCCCTTAGGGCCTCTGTGTCCTCTCTGCGTAACTTCCACCCAGGACTTTTTGCCAGTGCGCTGAGCAGGCGTGAGCACGTCCTCAGAGTCAGATAGTGCAGCAGCGCGCTTCCGTGATGCTCCCTCTGCTTGCATCATGTCGCCTGTTACAGTGTCCCGGTGGACCTCCGCCTCCACTGCTTGCATCAAGACATTCTTATCACACTGCGCCGACTGCATATCCTGTTCCACGCCCTGATCCACAGCAGGCCCAAGAACTAGGTCTGGACTCCCAACCTTCCCAATACTCTTGTCATCCAATGACACATTTAAAGCCATGGCTAATGAGTCTTCCACATCGCTATCACTCGCATTTGGGGTGTTCTCTTCCAACATCTGAGCTACGTTCAATGAAGGGGTGTCACCCCCCCTCGTCACACCTGCTGACTCCATATCCTCCGCTCTCTCGACCTCCTCACTCCAGTCACATAAGGCAAATCTTGCTCCTCACCCTTCTCTTCTGCTTTATGTCGTTGCCGTTGTTCCATGTTGCCATGCCTCCTTCCACACAGAGCCGCTGGGTGATCATATGACCCACACAACCGACAGGTCTGGCGTTGCCCAGCATATGTCACAAACACCTGGGTCCGAAATTCTGGCAGCACTACTACGACGGAATAGGGTAAGTAACGTCACTTCACAGAAACTTCCTTCGGTATCCCCCCATAGGGCCCCGTACCCACCTCCCAACGTGGTAATTACGTACCCCTTTACCCTCGCAAACGATGTCAAAAACATCCCCCGAAAGGCACATTTTTAATCTTAACCCCTTGTAAGGCGAAAACGCGTGAAGTCCACGGTTACAGCGGAGTTTTAAATGTCAAAGTGACCTCCGGTACTTGTCCACCACCCCCTCATCACACTTTCCAAAAATTAAAATTTACAAAGACCTCATTTTTCCAACAGCGCTACTCCACAATAACTCCCCGTTAGCAATACAATATGTTCTCTATGATGCAGGTAGTAGCAGGGCCAAGAAGTTCCTGTCACAGCCCCCGGGAAACTAAACACAGACGTGTTTTTTGCATCCGGCTGGAAAAAGCCCATCTGTGAAAATATAAATGCCACAATCAAAAACCCGGGGGACGCAGAGACTCCCATTACTCAAAGGGTTAAAGACAATGATAACGGCAGTAGTTTTTAGTTGTGAGTACATTCGTCCCCAAACCCCGGGGGCTGAGAGGACACTTTTCTGAGCCTGCTCCTTTACCCCTGGTGCAACCGTGTAACATGCGCAAGATGGCAGATCGCAGGGTGAAGAGAAAAAACGGTCTTGTGAATTCAATCATGGTCTCTCATGGTGCAAGATGCATGTCCTTGTTGCCTACCATTATTCGCGCGCCCAGGGGCATCCCCACTGGGAAATTAAAGGTGGGGCCTCAATGGGATGTCGAGTTTTTTGTAAAATTCGCAAATCCCCGGCTTTTACTCCAAGATTGTGGAATTTTTTCAAGAGAGGAAAATGGGGGTGAATTCACCCGTAGGGGTATCCTGCATGACGCTCCACAAGCACCTGGGTCAAAGTAGGAACGGCCTTTCGGGGCAGAGGAGTATGTTTTTTCGGAAAGTGTTTGGTAGATAGGGCAGGGTACATGCAGAAACCCAAAGGGAGAGTGGAGGGGGGGCCCATACGAGGGGCTCCCGGAAGCTCCTGCACACTAAAGATATTTTAAAAACAGCTGATCCATCTTACTTTATCGGGAACACACGGGACTCAAGTTTTTGTTCATTATGCGGGGCCAACGGAAAGACATGCGGGTTATCAACCATATGACCAAGGGCTGCTCATCCCCAGACGCCGGGTTGTACGCATCCGGGAACCTTCTCCTTGGTCCAAAGAACCGAGCCTTTGTTTTTGGGAAACTGGTCCCTCCCGGGACAAGGACTTAAGCTTTGGATGGGGAAAGTACAAACAAAGGAACGCAGTCTATGGGGGTTGCCACCCTTCGGGGGCCCACTAAAAACATGCCCATCCACCTGTGGGCCTAGGAGCCTGGGATTTTCACAGGAAATTTGCAAGAACGGCTACACGTTTTCCTGGATGGGGCAACTTTCCCCGGGAGGCCCAGAATTGGTGAAGGATGATTCGCCAAAAAAGGAGACCTGGTTTAACTACAATGACAGGGGTTGCTGAGGCGGGGTGGAAGTCCACAAGGAGGCTTTTTTTGGTGGGAATGTTGGGGAAGGGGGTTTCCCCACAACAACGGCAGGAGTGCGGATAGGACGAGGTCCTGAAAACCGGGGCACATCCGGGAAGAAAAAAGGTCAAATGGCTGGCACCCTTGCAGAGGGGGTTGTGACAATGCCCAGCGTAGGGGAGGGCACGGGGGGGGTAGGGGGGCCTTGGGAAGTAAAAGGTAAAAATAGGTCAGTGTAATGTATTTTTGGGGAAGGGGAAAGACCCCAAACAAGAGGAAAACCTCCTTTTGTAAATTTTCAAGTGTTACCTCAAGTAAAGGGCTTGGGGGCAGAGGTTAAGTGTTTGGAGGAGTGGTTTCTTGCGCGGGTCCTGGGGAAATATGTTTCATACAAAACACAATTATAAGTTTGGGAGAGAGTTACTTTAAAAAAGGCACCTAATTTATTAGCAGTTCTTTAAAATTAAGGAGGGGTAGCTTATTTTTGGGTGGTCTTAAGGGGAGGAGGGGGGGGGCGGGGGTGGTGAGGAAGGGGTACTGGGTGAGGTGAGGTTTTTTGTTTTATTGGCGTTTACATCCTTTGGGGAAAAACAACTCAAAAGTTAAAAAAAATTTTGGAGGGAGGCTTTAACTTTTTAAAAAAACCTCGAGTTGCCATTCATTAGGTCTGGGTGGGATTGAATTGCTTTTATCCCCCTGGCGATTTTGAGCCGGGGGGGGGGCGGGTGCTTTTTTAACCTGTCTTTTTCGGAATCTGCGGGGGAGCGGGGGTTTTGATGTGGGGGGGCGGGGGGGGTGGGGGTTGGCACACGTTCGTTCGAAAGGCATGGCCCACGGATAGTTTTTATGAAAACACGGGAAATTTAAAGGTTGGGCACAAACAAATTTTTGACGTGGGTTTTCAGTCACCTGCGTGCTACCGGGCTTGGATTGGGATGGAATGATCAGGGTTTATCCAGGGTTTTTGGGAAACGAACGGCGGCTTTTGGAGGGGGGTGGGAGGGGTTCGCTTTCAATTGGGGGAAGAACTCTGAGAAACGCACGGGCGGGGTGAATTTTGTTGGAATGGTGGGAAATCCCTGAAAAACCCCAAATAGCAGTTATTAAAGAACGGGGAAAAGAGGAGGCGGGGTGGGGGTTGGGCGAAAAACACTGGGGGGGCAGCTAAAGTTTACTAGTGGGGGGGGGACAGTAGTATACGATTTTAACATCTTTGTATCGACTTGCAGAAACTCAAAAAAACTTTAAAATGCGGTTAGCTCAAGCAGAAAAGGAAGAAGTGCATGGGTGAAAACCTTGGGGTTGTTCTTGCCAAATTTAGGGCCCAGACAACTGGCGACTCCCCTTGAAAATTGGAATATGCACGGGTTTGGGTGGTACCGCCAGGCAAGTACCCCCCACCACGACAGCATGAGTTTTTTATCTACTATTTTTTGGGGAAAATACGGGGGAAGTTGGGGGGGCCATGCGGGTGGCCTGGTGGGGGGAAGTTCGAAAGTTAAAAGGGGCAGGGATAGAACGGTACAGAAGGTAGAATTCGAGGGGGAGGTAAGGAGGCGTTTTTTTAGTTGAGAAAGGGAAGCACCAGGAAAAGTGCTTCAAATGATTTTTATAGGGCCTTGGGGAAGATTAACTTGTTTGGTTAAAAGTATTGAATTGCATGCTCACGGGGGGGAATTGGTAGTCACAAAGACGGGGGAGTTTTTTTGGTCCCAAAAAGGGAGGGGGGGGGGGTCTGGTGCATATAGAGCAATATCTCTTTGTCTCAGACTAAAAATCTTGCAAAGTTTGGGAAACAGAATGATGAAGGTAAGGGTGGGTTTATTCACGGGGGCACGGGCATACCAGTGGGACAGAGGGGGGACGTACCTATGGGGATTTTTTGGAGGAATGCCCCGGGTGGGTGTCCTGGGGCTTGACGGCAAAATCTTACGCTTTTTTGAAGAGTTTTTATTGAGGCTTATTTTTTGAAGCGGGTTTTTTTTGGAGAGGGATTGAAGATGGTTAAACCCTTTGTATGTCTGGGGCTATTGTACGCCAAAACAGTAAACGGAAAATTTTTGGCAGCTGGTCTGTATGGAAAGGGTTTGAGGCAAGGGTGCCCCCCTCCCAGCTGTTTTTTTTGTTTGCATGCAAAACCCCTTTTATCTGAGGAGGGTGGTTGAGGCTGAACGCTGAGCTGACTATGCACGCGGGGGGGGTACATAGTAAACCAAAATTTTTGTTAAAAGGGGACAGGATTTGCAAAACGGGGGGGTGGTTGCGAGTTTTTGGGGCAAAGCTGGCTGTGTGAAATAAGGCAAAATCGAAATTATTGGGGTGGGTACAGGGGTGGGGGGGGATTTGGGCAAAGGATGGGTGGTCAGTCGGGGGCAACTTAGAATATGTGGTATCGTTACATGGCAGAGAAGGGAGGGCCGAAGGGGAAACTCAATTGGGGGGTTAAAAAGGGTTTAGATCGACTTCGGGGGTTAAGAGCGGGGATTTTTTATAAAGGTAGGGGTGGCTGAGGTGTAAACCCTTTTAAAAATAGGATATCGGAACGCGAGAAGGGTTTTAAGTTAGTTTGGGGTTTTGGGGGGCTGGTTAAGTCGGGGGGGGTCAAGGGCCCTTTTTTTGCGGGGGGTTTAGGTCTCTTGGGGTTTGGGGCCACGGGTGAAGCCCCTCAAGTAAAGCAAACGGTTTTCCCCAGGGGGGCGGTAGTAGGGCACCGGGGGGCGGGAAAAAACGAAAAGCGAAAAAGGGGGATGGCAGGGATTAAAAACGAGTGTAAATCGCGTTTTTTGTTAAAATTGAAAATGCGCAACGGATCCGGGGGGGCAAATGGTCGCATATGTGTCGTAGGGAAATTGTACAGGGATTGTCTATTTTTCCCCCTGTATAATGGGGGGGAAATATGGGAAAGGGTTTTTGTAAACTTAAGTTGGCAAACCCAAGGGGCGTGAATTGGTGACAAATTTGCAGGGGATTTTTGCACAAAACGGGCTTAAAAGGGTGGTTTTTAAGGGGGCGGGTTGCTTACTTGCGGACTCGAAGAAAACAGCTTTTCTTTTTCAGTCTACTTTGTGAACCTTGGGCAAATTTGTTCGTGGTTGGGGGGGGGTTTCAGATTTTCTTATGGGGAAGCATTCAACCTTAGTAAGTAAGTAAAAGTAAGTAAATTTATTCAGGTAACACAAAACAGTACATGAATACATACATAGCCATAGTGGGAAGAACCTAGATAAACCCAAAAAAGTCAAAAGATGACTTATTTCCATTTGGTCCTTTTTACCTTATAAAAAAAAAATATAAAAAAAAAAATTATAAATTTTCTTAATTTTTCTATAATAAAAAAACATTATTATCAACTAAAAAGACATCTACTACACGGGGTCATTAAGACTACACAAACGAGGGGCATTAAGACTATCTACTACCCGAGGGGCAAATTTCGACTAACTACAATACGAGGGTCATTTCTAGGGGAAAAGGGAAAATTTACACTATTTTAGCTAAAAAAAAGAAAAACATTTCCCCCCCTTTCTTTGCTTCGTTCATAACATTTTTGCATCTTTTTGAACTGGTTCAAGCTTGACGCCCTTTAATTTGTGGGTTTGTCTGTTCCATTTCCCTTTTTTGCTGACAATAAAAGGTGTTTGAAGCCCGGCCACTGACTGTGGGTACACAAAGTTTTGCTCCTCCCCCTAGTACTAATTGCTTTTTGGGTTCCCAACCTTTTACAAAATTGACAGCAAATATTCTGGACACTGTGACAATTTTAAAAACATGATTTAGCTTTAGTTGTTTTACTCTGTCTTCAAAATTTACATACCCAAAGGTAATTTATCCTGGCCTCATTTTCCTTGGGCCCAGCCCAGGATAATCTTACGATTTTTGTTCTGGGTGATTTGCAGTCTATCTTTCAGTTTTTTTTTTTCAAAGGGAGAGTACCCAAAAAGAGCAAGCGAAAACCTATGGGGATTGTTAAGGGCTAGACATAGGCCTGCGAGCCTCAGTAGGTAGACACTGTGCTTTTTCTAACAGGAACTCACCTGGCATTCCTTTCTTTACAAAACTTTTCCCCATAATTCCCTGACATACGGGGCCCTTTAAATTGACTTTAGCGGAGTAACAATGAGGGACAAACAATAAGTACGTGGTGGGTGATTTTCCTCTAACTCGAGGGTATCGGGGCAAACCGGGGGATCGTTTGGATGGGCAAATTTCGGGAGGGATCTACAGAACGATTTCAGAAAAAACCATATAGGTAGAAGTTGGGGAAAAATTTTCCTTCAAAATACGAATCTTTCGCGAAGGTTCTGCAACGGGGGGGGGGTAAGGCAACGGGGGGGGGGACTCCCCCCCCTGGTAAACACCAAACGATCCGGGACTTCAGGGGAGAGGGCGGGTTTTAGGGGGGTGACGGTATGTATTAAAAATGGTTTCCCTGCGTCGTGTGAGAGGATGTCGTTTTGTGCACTGAATTTGAATTAATCCTAAAGGCACATTTGATAAAACAAAAAAAAGCAATATTTCATAAAGTTCCAGCCTCTAAAAAGACTGAACGGTTCCCCGACTAGGTCGGGGTTTTGTAAGTATTTGGGTCTTTCCTGGGAATTTCCCCTTAGTTTAGTTTTTTTCATTTGTAAGCGGATGCCAAACTATTTTACCGCTAAAAGTACAAACGTTTTCTGGCCTTTAAGGGAATGTTCATAACAACCTTTTGGTGATGGTTGTAAACTTTTGATGAAGGGCAAAAAGTGTCATTTTCCTTAGATTGTTTTTGTATATGTATACGGCACCACTGTAGAGGGGTTTTGAGATGTATAATGTCCTATATTGAAAACTTTGACATTCAAGTTTTCCCTTTGGGCAACGCCTTTTTGTGGGATATGTTGTTCGTCACCCAGTTATACACATGTATCTTTTTTTTTTTCATTTATGATGCATATATCATTGATGTTCAATTTAAACACCTCACAATACACTATAACAAGTAAGGGGAATTTTTTTTTGGGTTTATAATTAGTTTTTAAGACACAAAAAAGGGGGTTTGGGCGGGTATTAGGTGTCTTAGGTTTCCCCTCATATTAATCAAACATGTTAGATCGTAAAAGTCTTATATTAATTATTAAAGGCTTTTTTCATATTTGATTTCCCTTTTCATATAACAAAAACAAAATTAAAGAACCAATGTTTCAATTTCAAGAGCAGTAGGGTTTTTGAAGTTATTTATATAACCATAGTACCATTGATGTACATGTATTAGTTTATATGAATTGTTTTTGATATAAAATTTTTATATAACCATATACCATTGAGTGACAATTTATTATTTATTGATATTGTTTTTGTATATAAAATTTTATATAACCATATACTATGGAAGTACAATGCATTATTATATGAAAATTTTTTTGTTTTAAAAATTCATAAAAAATATGAATAAGACGTCGGTTTTTTGTAATAAGTTTGTTTTGGGGTTTAAGGGTATTGAACCGTAGCCCTTTTATTATATATATGTTTTTTTTCTTATATAAAGTTCTCACGTTTTTTGTTTTAATCATTTTTTTATACCTTACATGTATAGGGTTTTTAAGTCAATTATGTAAAACCATACATGTTACTGTGTTTTTTAAAAAAAATAAAAAAAGATTCGGAGGAAATTGTATTTGGTGGTAGGATTCTAAAAGGAATTTGTTTAGTTGGTGAGTATGATTCTGGGGGGATATTGTTATTGGTGAGTATTATTCTGGAATTATATTTTAGTTGAAATATGACTCGGGCAGGATATTTTAGTTGGGGAGTATGATTCTGGCAGTAATTGTCTTTTGAAGACAGGAATCGGCAGCATGTTGTTTGGGGAGAGTAGTGATTCGGTTGTATTTTGTTAGTTAGAGACTTGGATATGGCGGTATTTTTGTTATTGGGGAAATAGTGATTCTGGGGGCAATTGTTAGTTTGTGATTATGATTCTGGGGGATGCTGTTATTTGGAAGTAGCGAATCTGTTCAGTAATTGTTATTTGGGTGAGTATGACTCCAGTAGTTTTTAAATTTTGGTAGAATTACCGACAAAGTAAAGTAAAAGGACACAAGTGCAATAAGTACATTTTATTGTGGCAACGTTCGCCTCCCGGAGCTTTACAAACCATTACAAACAAACAAGGACACAGAGGGGATTAAAGGCTCAGAGTGAGGGGCAATACAGTGAGGTACCATTTCGATGTTCACTAGTGGTGGGGTGTGTAGTAGTAGTAGTATAGTAGTATAGAGTATAGTGTGTGGGGGATGACAAAATAATACAATATGGTAAGCAAAAATTCGTAAAATAAAAAAGGATATAAAAGCAATTTTTTGGTAACATAAAAATAGGTTTGGACAAATATAACTGGAAAAACAGCTTTCTTTTAGTGTTCACCCCTGTAAGGCTTTTTGTGTATAACAGGGATATTTAGGGAGGGGACTGTTTTCAGAAAGATTTTTAAGTTAGGATTTATTTGGGTTGTTTTTGTTTAATTTATTGAAACCAGGTGTTCCAGAAAATTTTTTCTAGAAACCAATCTTCCTCTACCTCCCGGGATTTTGTTGACTTGATTTTAACTCTGTGTTTAATTTCAACATTTTTCTTTCAAAAAAAGCTCACAAACAAACCTGGCTGGGGAAAGGGGGCCCCCATCATCCCCTCCAGCCAACTTAAACATGGAACACCCAAGTCCGAACACTTGCCAACATCACCCTTCAAGCTCACTTGGTTACGTTTACGTGGGCGACGTCCTCGAATAACCCCAAACGTTTTTTATGTCGGAATCTCAGGGAAGGCCAACGCGTGAAACCGGCGATCCCGTTTACAATAAGAAGAGTCCAAATGACAAGCTACCTTTCCTCGACGTCCCCCCCTTCACAAAGTAAAAACAAACCCAAGTTTCAAGTTTTTCGAAATCCACCAATAAAAAATTTTTTCACACACTTTTTTCCAGCAAGATACCAAGACCAAAAGGGCATCTTCATCGGGGTTTTTTCCCAAGAGCAACCGAATTGTAGTCCTGGTTTTTTACGAAAATTCATACATTTACCAAACATTTACTGATTACATTTTTCCCTTTTTTTTTCATCAAAGACTGCAAGAAAAGAGCTCTTCAGATCATTAATTCTCCCCGCACCAACACCACTCCCCCAACAAAGTTATAATTCTTCCCAACAGTCAGGTTGCACTGAACGTTTCAAAAGCACTTTCACAAGGTAACACCAGAGTCGCCATCGCTTCTAGCACTTCAATAAAGGATCTAACCAGGACAAAATCCAAGCACCACGAACCAGTCAATGCAGGAGTTTACACTAACCCTGTGAAGGCTGTGACAAGATTTACGTAGGTGAAACAGGAAGAAACCTCGACACCCGCCTCAATGAACACATTTACGCAAGTAGGAACGATAACTTGAACAACGCCTGTGTACAACACCGTAATTCCACCAATCATCTCATGAAATCAGAGACGCCCAATTAGTGATCAAAGAAACTAATTTCCGCAGACGCAAGTGCCTCGAATCAGCACTGATCGCTGTTTCGAATACAATTAAACAAAACAACGGCAGCTTCACCATCTCTGAAGTCTTAGCAAGAATCCTCCTGAAAACAGTAAACCCTACCATCACATAGTCTCTCCTGTTATACTACACAAAGCACATTACAGAGAGTGAACACTGAAACAAGCTGCCTCTTTCCAATCTATATTTGTCCAACCTATTTTTATGTTACCTAAATAATAGCTTTTATATCCTTATACTCATGTACGAATTAATTGCTCTACCATATTGCATTACTACTACAACTTTTGTCACTACTACTACTACTACCACCACTAGTGAACATCGAAATTTTACCTCACTAGTATTGCACCTCACTCTGAGCCTTTATATACCCTCTGTGTCAATGTATTGTTTGTAATGGCTTGATTACAGTGGTCAGTCGTCAGTCGTCAGTGGTCAGTCGTCACGTGAGGTCACAGACCCTGAGCTGCTTTGGGGATTAGCGTGGACGGTTACAAAACATGGCTTGCTTCTGCAGTGTTTTAAAAATTGAGGTTGGAGAGTTGAAGGAGGAGGTCTTGCTTCTCCAGGAGGAGATTAGGAGGCTGAAGGTCCACCTCAATGGGTCTGGGAGAGAGTGTGAGGTGGCTGGAGTTGTGGGGAATGAGACTTCTAGCAGTGAGGTGCAGTCTGTCTCTCGCTGTGAGGAGGCTGTATTGGGGAGGTAGCAACGGCTACCAGCAGTGAGGTGCAGCCCAGCACCTGCTACAAGTGGCGAGTGGTTCACAGTAATGGAGGCGCATCAGAGTAAGGAAAGTTAAGAGTGAAGATCTGAAGGTAGGAAATCGCTTCTCTGTTCTTCAGGATGAATGTACTTCAGTGGCCAGTGAAGGTAAGGGTACTACTGCCCCTGCTAATGGAGGTAAGCGCATTCTTGTGGTTGGTGACTCTCAGGTAAGATATATTGACCGTGCTTTTTGTAATAGGAATAAGTAAGATGAGAGATAGAGTGTGCTTCCCTGGAGCTGCTGTTGGGGACATTGTCAACAGGCTGGATAATATCATGTCAGGTAATGGGAACAAGCCCATTATCTGTCTCAGGCTGGTGGAAATGATATTGGGAAGGGTAGGAGAGAAGGGCTGCTAGATAAGTACAGGTCAGCTATAGATTTCATTAAGTCTAAGGGAGGGATCCCAATCATATGTAGCATCTTGCCTAGAAGGGAGTAGGAAATGAATGGTTGTCTAGGGGAATTGGTGTAAAATTGCTGGCTACAGATACTGCAAGGAACTTGCAATCCCATTCATTGACAAC
>NC_069406.1:998131-1020823 GCF_026875155.1 Cherax quadricarinatus | reverse complement strand
CCACCAGACTCCATGACTTGGGTACAAAATTTATCCAGGAATCATTTTCCCGCACTCCATGACTTTAGCATCAGTACCTGAAACCCAGGAGTTAGTCCTAGCACTCTAGACTTTCATCAGTAATAACCCGGGAGACAGACACCGCACTCTATGATTTTGTAGATAGTACGTTTCACAGACAAAAACCACTCTACATGACTGCAGCTCAGTCCCCTGTACCCAGGAGTGGCCCCCACCCTCCATGTTAGTGCTTTAGTACCTGTAATCCAGGAATCAGTCAACACCACCCCATGCTTTGGGAACGTAACTGTAAACCCAGGAGCGTCACCAGCTCTCCATGACTGCAGCGTCGTCGAATCTAGGAGTCGGTCCTCAGCACTCCAGTCTATAGCATTAGAAAATGTAACCCAAGAGTCAGTCAAGGCACCCCGTGACCAGTAACTTAACCCGGGGGAGTCGATCAGACCGAAAAATTTTGTAAACATCAGTAAATGAAAACCCAGGGTAAGTAAAAGCACTACGTCTCGCTGCATCAGTACCTGTAATTTTTAGTCATCCCCTCTCCAAGACTCGTAGGCCATCCCTGTAAACCGGTGTCGTCCCCGCCTCAAGATTGTAGCATCAGTAATTTAAATCAGGAGTGTCAAAGCAACACGATTCGTAATCAGTAATGTAATCCAGGAGTCGTCACGATCACTCCATGACTGTAGCACAGAACAAAACCCTTGAGTCAGTCCCCCGCACCCAGATTTGTGGTATCAGAAAACAGTTACCCGGGAAACAATCCCCAGCACTCCATGACTTTTAGCATCAGTCCCTGAAATCCGGGTTTAGTCCTAGCACCCCCATGATCGTACGTCAGTAACGTAATCAGGAACGCCCAACTCTATGCTTGTAGCATCAGTACCTGTACCCCACAACAGAAACCAGTCCCCATAAATGCGCATCATCCTGTAACCCGGAGCGGCCCCCACTCCATTTTAGTGCATTAGTACGTAACCCGGAAAATCAGTCAACCCTCCTGACTTGTAGGGCAGTAACTGTAATAGGAGTCGTCCCCACACTCCATGACTTTAGCATCAGTAACGTAATCCAGGAGTCAGTCAAGAGCACCCCGTGACTCAGTAACTGTAATCCGTGGAGTCAGTCATCAGCACTCGAAAAAATTTGTAACATCAGTAAATGTAAAACCAGGGTAAGAAAACAAGCACTACATGACTCGCTCCCATCAGTACCTGTAATTCATTAGTCACTCCACCAGCTCTCCAAGACTCGTAGGATCAATCCCGTAAACCAGGAGTCAGTCACCAGCACTCCATGACTCGTGATCAGTACCTGTAATCCAGGAGTCAGTCACAAGCACTCCAGACTTGATGCATCAGTAACTGTAACCATGAGTCAGTCACAAGCACCCCATGATTTGTAGCTTGAGTAGTTTAATCCGGAGTCAGTCACAAGCACCCCATGACTTGCAGCATAAGTACTGTAATCCGGGAGTCATCACCAGCACTCCGTGACTTGTTGCATCAGTAACTGTAACCCAGGAGTCAGTCACCGCACGCCAGATTTGTAGCATCAGTAACTGTAATCCATAGACAGTCACAGCACTCTTGACTCATAGCATCAGTAATTTAAATCCAGGGGTCAGTAACCAGCACTCAATGAATTGAAGCACAGCAATTGTAACCGAGTCAGTCCCCAGCACTTCATGACTCGTAGCATCAGTAAGTGTAATCTAGGAGTTATCACCAGCACCCCATGACTTGTAGCATCAGAAACTAATTTCGGGAAACATCACTGCTCTCCATGCTTGTAGCATCAGTAACCGTAATCCCGGAATTGCCACAGACTCCATAAACCTGTAGCATCATCCCTGTAATCCAGAAGCCAGCCCACCGACTTAATGACTCGTAACATAAATGCCTGAAATCTAGGAACCAGTCACCAGCACTCCTGACTTGTAGGATCAGAAACTGTAATCACGATTCAGTCCACCAGCACCCCATGCTCGTAGGATCGGCAACTGACCTGGAGACAGTCACGAGCATCTATGATTGTAGATCAATAATGTAATCAGGGTACAGTCCCCAGCACTCCATGACTTGAAGCTTTCAGTAGTTGTAATCCAGGACACAGCCCAGTAGCACTCCATGACTGTAGCACGGAAATTGAAATTTCCAGAAGACAGTCAACCAGCACTCTATGACTTGTAGCATCAGTAACAGTTTTCCCACAGACAGTAACCAGCTCTCCTGATTCGCGCGTCAGTAACTGCAATCCTGGAGTGATCACCAGCACTCCTGACTGTAGGTCAAACTTAATCCAGGAGTCATTTACCAGCACCCCAATGAATTGTAGCTTTCAGTAACTGTAATCCACGAGCCAGTCATCAGCACTTCATGACTCGTAGCGTCAGTAACTGTAATCCAGGAGTCATCCCAGCTCTCCATGACTTGTGATCAGTAACTGAAATTTCCAGGAGTCAATCCCCAGCAATCCATGACTTTTACCCATCAGTATTTGTAATCCAGGAGTCAGTAACCACCACTCTATGAATTGTAGCATCAGCAACTGTAATCCAGGCGTCAGTCACCAGCATTCATGACTCGCAGCATCAGTAACTGTAATCCAGGGTCAGTCACCAGCACTTCATGATGTAGCATCAGTAACGGGTAATCAGGAGTAATCACGCAATCCATGATTTTAGCATCAGTAACTGAAATCCAGGAGTCAGTGACCAGCACTCGAAAATTGAAACATCAGAAACTGTGTAAACCAGGAGTAGGTCACGAGCATACATGACTCGTAGCTCAGTACCTGTAATTCAGGAGTAATCACCAGCAGTAAGACATTAGGATCAGTACCTGTAAACCAGGAGTCATATCTGACCCCTGACTCGTGCTTCAGGTACCTGCATCTGGAGTCAGTCACAACGCTCTGTGACTTGTAGCATCAGTACCTGTAATCCAAGAGTCTGCCCCAGCACTCCTGACTCGTAGCATCAGTACCTGTAATTCGGGAGTGAGGCATCTATACTCCATGACTTGTAGCATCATAATGTAATCCACGGGTCAGTCTCAGCACCCCATGACTCGTAGCATCAGCAACTGTAATTCTAGAGTCAGTCCAAAGCACCCCTAATTTGTAGCATCAATAATTGTAATCAGGAGCAGTCACCAGCACTCCAGTCTTGGGGCATCAGTAACTGCAATCAAGGAATCAGAACCACACTCCCTGAATTGCGCATCAGTATCTGTAATCCAGGAGTCGGGTCAAAGCACTCCATGATTTTGTAGCATCAATACTGTAATCCAGGATCAATCCCCACCACTCTGTGACTTGTTGCATCAGTAACTGTAATCCAGGCGTCAGCAAAAAGCACTCCATGATTTGTAGCTTGAGTAGTTGTAATCCAGGAGTAGTCACAAAGAACCCCATGATTTCGTTGCATCAGAACTGAAATCCAGGAGACGTCACGAGAACTCTATGACTGTAGCATCAGTAACTGTAATCAGGAGTAGTACCAGCACTCAATGAATTGTAGCATCAGTAACTGTAATCCACAAGTAAGTCTCCAGCACTTCATGATTCGTAGCATCAGTAACTGTATTCCAGGAGTCAGTCACCAGCACTCCATGACTTGTAGCAGCAGTAACTGTAATCTAGGAGTCAGCACCTGCAAACCAGCCCTGAGCATCAGTAACGTAATCCAGGTTCATTTCCCAGCACTCGATAATTCGTAACATCAGTAAATGTAAACCGGGGTCATCACCAGCACTCCTTTGGGACTCGTGGCACCCAGTAAAACTGTAATCCGGGAGTCATCAACAGACTCCATGGCTCGTAGCAACAGTAACTGTAATCCAGGAGTCAGTCACCAGCACTGCATGGCTCGTAGCATCAGTGACTGTAATCAAGGGGTCAGTAACCAGCACTCCATGACTTGTAGCATCAGTAACTGTAATTCAGTAGTCTGTCACCAGCAATCCATGACTTGCAGCATCAATAATTTTAATCCATGATTCAGTCACCAGCAATCCATGAGTCGTAGCATCAATAACTAATCCAGAAGTCAGTCACCAGCACTCCATGACCTGTAGCATCAGTAACTGTAATCCAGGAGTCAGTAACGAGCACTCCATGACTCGTAGCATCAGTACCTCTAATCCAAAATTCAGTCACCACCATTCCAGGACTCGTAATATCAATACCTGTAATCCAGGAGTCAGTCACCAGCTCTCCATGACTCGTAGCATCATTACCTGTAGTCTACGAGTCAGTCACCAGGCCTCTGTGACTTTTAGCATCAGTACCTGAAGTACAAAAGTCAGGCACGAGTGCTACGTGGCTAGCAGCATCAGTACCTGTAATCCAGGAGTCAGTCACCAGCTCTCTGTGACTTATAGCATCAGTACCTGTAATCCAGGAGTCAGCCACCAGAACTCCATTACTCGTAGTATCAGCACGTGTAAACCAGGAGTCAGTCACCTGCACTCCATTGTTTGTAGCATCAGTTACTGTTATCCAGGAGTGAGTGATCAGCACTCCATGGCTTGTACAACCTAGTTTGTAATGCAGGAGTCATTTCACCAGCACTCCATGACTCGTAGCATCAGTAACTGTAATCCAGGAGTCAATCACCAGCACTCCATGACTTGTAGCATCAGTAACTGTAATCCAGGAGTCAGTCACCAACACTCCATGACTTGTAGCATCAATAGTTGTAATGTAGGAGTCAGTCACCAGCATTCCATGACTCGAAGTATCAGTAACTGTAATCCAGGAGTCAATCTCCAGCACTTCATGACTTGTGGCATGAGCACCTGTATTCCAGGAGTCAGTCACCAGAACTCTATGATTTGTAACAGCAGTACCTGTAATCCAGGAGTCAGTCCCCAGCACTCAATGTCTCGTAGCATCAGTACCAGTAATCAAGGAATCAGTCACCAGCACTCCATGATTTGTAGCATCAGTTCCTGTAATCCAGGAGTCAGTAATGAGCACATCGTGACTTGTAGCTTCAGTACTTGTAACCCAGGAGTAAGCCACTAGCACTCCATGACTTGTAGCATCAACAGTTGTAATGCAGGAGTCAGTCACTAGCACTCTATGGCTCTTAGGTTAAGTAACCTAGAGAATGTCTGCAAGAGAGTTAAGTAACTTAGTGAATGTCTGCTGGGACAGCTAAGTAACCTAGTGAATGTCTGCAGCGCAGTTAAAAATCTCAGTGAAAGTCTGCAGGGACAGTTAAGTAACATAGAGAATGTCTGCAGGACAGTTAAATAACCCAGTCAATGTTTGCAGGGACAGTTAAGTAACCTAGTGAATGTCTGTAGAACAGGTAAATAACCTAGTGAATATCTGCAGGACAGTTAAATAACCCAGTGAATGTCTACTGGGACAGTTAAGTAACATTGTGAATGTCTGTAGGACAGTTAAGTAACCTAGTGAATGTCTGCAGGATAGTTAAGTAACCTAGTGAATGTATGCAGGACAGTTAAGTAGCCTAGTGAATGTCTGCAGATACGTTAAGTAGCCTACGAATGTTCTGAGGACAGTTAGTAACCAGTGAATGATGCAGGACCGTTAAGTATCAAATGAATGTCAGCAGGGCCAGTTATGTAACCTAGTGAATATCTGTAGTATAGTTAAGTAACCTAATGAATGTCTGCAGGAACAGTTAAGTAACCAAATGATATCGGGCAGGCAGTTAAATACCCTAGTGTATGTCTGCAGGGACGTAAGTAACCAGTGAAGTCTGGAACCGTAAGTATCCTAGTGATGTCTGCGGGGACAATTGGGAAAACCTAGTGAATTTCGAACAGTTATGTCCCTTTGTGAATGTGTGCAGGGAGAGTTAAGTAGCCTAGTGAATGTCTGCAGGACAGTTTAGCAACCTAGTGAATGTCTGTATGAACAGTTAAGTAACCTAGCGAATATCTGCAAGGCAGTTAAATAGCCTTGTGTATGTCTGCAGGGACAGTTAAGTAACCCAGTGAATGTCTGCAGAACCGTTAAGTATCCTAGTGAATGTCTGCAGAGACAGTTAAGTAGCCTAGTGAATGTCTGCAGAGATAGTTAAGTAACCTTGTGAATGTCTGCAGGACAGTTAGGTAACCTTTTTTATGTCTGCAGTGACCGTTAAGTAACCAAGTGAATGTCTGCAGGACAGTTATGTAACCTAGTGAATGTCTGCAGGGAGAATTAAGTAGCCTAGTGAATGTCTGCAGGACAGTTTAGCAACCTAGTGAATGTCTGCAGGACAGTTAAGTAACCTAGTGAATGTCTGCAGGACAGTTAATTAACCTAGTGAATGTCTGCAGGACGTTTTAGAAACCCTTTGGGTGAATGTCTGAGGGACAGGTAAGCAACCTTTTGAGTGTCTGCGGACAGTTAAGTAACCCTAGTGAATGTCTGCGGACAGTGATCCAGTATTCAGAGGATATTAAGAACCTAGTGTTTTGCAGGACAGTTAAGAAACCTAGTGAATGTCTCAGGACAGTTAAGTAACCTAGTAAATGTCTGCAGGCAGTTAAGAAACCCTGTGAATGTTCTAGGACAGTTAAGTAACCTAGTGAATGTCTTCAGGACAGTTAAGTAACCTAGTGAATGTCTCTAGGACAGTTAAGTAACCTAGTGAATGTATGCAGGACAGTTAAGTAACCTAGTGAATGTCTGCAGGACAGTTAAGTAACCTAGTGAAGTCTGAATGTCTGCAGGACCAGTTAAGTAACCTAGTGAATGTCTGCAGTACGGCTAAGTAAACTTAATAAATGTCTGTAGGGATAGTTAAGTAACCTAGTGAATGTCTGCAGGACAGTTAAGTAACCTTGTGAAAGCCTGCAGAGACAGTTAAGTAACCTAGTGAATATCTGCAGAACAGTTAAGTAGCCTAGTGAATGTCTGCAGGGACAGTTAAGTAATCCAGTGAATGTCTGTAGGATAATTAAGTAACCTAGTGAATGTCTGCAGGGACAGTTAAGTAACCTGGTGAGTGTCTGCAGGGACTGTTAAGTAACCTAGTGAATGTCTGCAGGACAGTTAAGTAGCCCAGTGAATGTTTGCAGGGACAGTTAAGTAACCTAGTGAACGTCTGCAGGGACAGTTAAGTAAGCCAGTGAATGTCTGCAGGACAGTTGAGTAGCCCAGTGAATGTCTGCAGTGACCGTTAAGCAACCCAGTGAGTGTCTGCAGGGACAATTAAATAACCCAGTGAACATCTGCAGTGACTGTTAAGTAACCCAGTGAATGTCTGGAGGGACAATAAAGTAACCCAGTGAATGTCTGCTGGACAGTTAATTAACCTAGTGAATGTCTGCAGGGACAGTTAAGTAACCCAGTGAATGTCTGCAGGGACAGTTAAGTAACCCAGTGAATGTCTGCAGGGACAATTAAGTAACCCAGTGAGTATCTGCAGGGACAGTTAAGTAACCCAGTGAATGTCTGCAGAACAGTTAAGTTGCCTAGTGAATGTCTGCTGGGACAGTTAAGTAACCCAGTGAATGTCTGCAAGGAGAGTTAAGTAACCCAGTGAATGTCTGCAGGGACAGTTAAGTAACCCAGTGAATGTTTGCAGGAACATTTAAGTAACCCAGTGAATGTCTGCAGGGACAGTTAAGTAACCCAGTGAATGTCTGCAGGGACAGTTAATTAACCCAGTGAATGTCTGCAGTGACCGTTAACTAACCCAGTGAATGTCTGCAGGGACAGTTAAGTAACCCAGTGAATGTCTGCAGGGACAGTTAAGCAACCCAGTGAATGTCTGCAGTGACCGTTAAGCAACCCAGTGTGTGTCTGCAGGGACAATAATGTAACCCAGTGAATGTCTGCTGGACAGTTAATTAACCTAGTGAATGTCTGCAGGGACAGTTAAGTAACCCAGTGAATGTCTTCAGGGACAGTTAAGTAACGCAGTGAATGTCTGCAGGGACAGTTAAGTAACCCAGTGAATGTCTGCTGGACAGTTAATTAACCTAGTGAATGTCTGCGGGAACAGTTAAGTAACCCAGTGAATGTCTTCAGGGACAGTTAAGTAACCCAGTGAATGTCTGCAGGGACAGTTAAGTAACCCAGTGAATGTCTGCAGGGACAATTAAGTAACCCAGTGAGTATCTGCAGGGACAGTTAAGTAACCCAGTGAATGTCTGCAGGACAGTTAAGTAACCTAATGAATGTCTGCAGGGACAGTTAAGTATCCTAGTAAATGTCTGCAGGACAGTTAAGTAACCTAGTGAATGTCTGCAGGAGACTTTAGAAACATGGTGAATGTCTGCAGGGCAGTTAAGTAACCTAGTGGATGTCTGCAGGACAGTTAAGTAACCTAGTGAATGTCTGCAGGAACAGTAAAATAACCTAGTGAAAGCCTGTAGGGACTGTTAAGTAACCCAGTGAATATCTGCAGGACAGTTAAAGATGCTAGTGAAAGTCTGCAAGACAGTTAAGTAACCTAGTGAATGTCTGAAGTACAGTTAAGTAACCTAGTGAATATCTGCAGGACAGTTAAGTAACCTAGTGAATGTCTGCAGGACAGATTAGTAACCTGGTGAATGTCTGCATGAACAGTTAATTAACCCAGTGAAAGTCTTCAGTGACAGTTAAGTAACCTAGTGAATGTCTGCAGGACAGTTAAATAAGCTAGTGAATGTCTGCAAGACAGTTAAGTAACCTAGTGAATGTCTGCAGGGACAGTTAAGTATCCCAGTGAATGTCTGCAGGATAGTTAAGTAACTTAGTGAATGTCTGCAGGACAGTTTAGTAACCTAGTGAATATCTGCATTACAGTTAAGTAACCTAGTGAATATCTGTAGGGACATTTAAGTAACCTAGTGAATATCTGTAGGGACATTTAAGTAACCTAGTGAATGTCTACAGGACAGTTCAGAAACCTAGTGAATGTCTACATGGACACTTGAGTAACCTAGTGAATGTCTGCAGGGACAGTTAGGAAACCTAGTGAATGTCTGCAGGACAGTTAAGTAGCCTAGTGAATGTCTGCAGAGACAGTTAAGTAACCTAGTGAATGTGTGCAGGACAGTTAAGTAACCTATATAATGTCTGCAGAGACCGTTAAGTAACCCAGTGAATGTCTGCAGGATAGTTAAGTAACCTAGTGAATGTCTGCAGGAAGAGTTAAGTAGCCTAGTGAATGTCTGCAGGACAGTTTAGCAACCTAGTGAATGTCTGTATGAACAGTTAAGTAACCTAGTGAATATCTGCAAGGCAGTTAAATAGCCTTGTGTATGTCTGCAGGGACAGTTAAGTAACCCAGTGAATGTCTGCAGAACCGTTAAGTATCCTAGTGAATGTCTGCAGGGACAGTTAAGTAACCTAGTGAATGTTTGCAGGGACATTTAAGTAACCCAGTGAATGTCTGCAGGGACAGTTAAGTAACCCAGTGAATGTCTGCAGGGACAGTTAAGTAACCCAGTGAATGTCTGCAGTGACCGTTAACTAACCCAGTGAATGTCTGCAGGGACAGTTAAGTAACCCAGTGAATGTCTGCAGGGACAGTTAAGCAACCCAGTGAATGTCTGCAGTGACCGTTAAGCAACCCAGTGAGTGTCTGCAGGGACAATAATGTAACCCAGTGAATGTCTGCTGGACAGTTAATTAACCTAGTGAATGTCTGCAGGGACAGTTAAGTAACCCAGTGAATGTCTTCAGGGACAGTTAAGTAACCCAGTGAATGTCTGCAGGGACAGTTAAGTAACCCAGTGAATGTCTGCAGGGACAATTAAGTAACCCAGTGAGTATCTGCAGGGACAGTTAAGTAACCCAGTGAATGTCTGCAGGACAGTTAAGTAACCTAGTGAATGTCTGCTGGGACAGTTAAGTAACCCAGTGAATGTCTGCAAGGACAGTTAAGTAACCCAGTTAATGCCTGCAGGGACAGTTAAGTAACCCAGTGAATATTTGCAGGGACATTTAAGTAACCCAGTGAATGTCTGCAGGGACAGTTAAGTAACCCAGTGAATGTCTGCATGGACAGTTAAGTAACCCAGTGAATGTCTGCAGTGACAGTTAACTAACCCAGTGAATGTCTGCAGGGACAGTTAAGTAACCCAGCGAATGTCTGCAGGGACAGTTAAGCAACCCAGTGAATGTCTGCAGGGACAGTTTAGTAACCCAGTGAATGTCTGCAGGGGTAGTTATGTAACCCAGTGAAAGTCTGCAGGGACAGTTAATTAACCCAGTGAATGTCTGCAGGGACAGTTAAGTAAACTAACTGGCCCAGTGGCTAACGCGTCGGTCTAGAGTTTTGAGACTGTGATCACTGTTTCTAAACCCGGTCGTTGTATGGTTTGTTTGCAATCGTGTCACTACGATTTCTTGAGTCCTCTCTCTCCCTGCTCCATAAGTATTTGCAAACCTCGTCCTAAAGCTATGTATGGTTCCTGCTTACATTATGTCACTTTCTAGGCTGTTCCACTTCCTGACAACTCTATGACTGTGGAAATACTTCCTAACATCTCTTTGACTCATCTGAGTGTTCAACTTCCAATTGTGACTCCTTGTTTCTGTGTCCCATCTCTGGAACATCCTGTTTTTTTCCACCTTGTCAATTTTTTGCAGTATTTTATATGTCGTTATAATGTCTTCCCTAACCCTCCTGTTCTCCAGTGTCGTCATGCCGATTTCCCTTAACCTTTCTTCGTAGGACATTCCCCTTAGTCCTGAGGCTAGTCTTGTTGCAAACCTTTGCACTTCTCTAATTTCTTGACATGCTTGACCAGGAGTGGGTTTCAAACTGGTGCTGCATACTCAAGTATGGTCCTGACGTACACGGTGTACAGAGACTTGAACGATTTCTTACTGAGCTATCGAAACGCTATTCTCAGGTTTGCCAGGCGCCCATATGCTGCAGCAGTTATCTGTTTGATGTGTGTATCAGGAGATGTGCTCGGTATTATTCTCACCCCAAGATCTTTTTCCTTGAGTGAGGTTTGCAATCTTTGGCCACCTAGACTATACTCTGTCCACGGTCTTTGCCCTTCCCCGATCTTCGTGACTTTGCATTTGGAGGGGTTAAATTCAAGGAGCCAGTTGCTGGATCAGGCTTGTAGCCTGTCCAGGTCTCTTTGTAGTCCTGCCTGATCCTCATTCGATTTAATTCTCATTAACTTCATATCATCTGCAAACAAGGACACTTGTGCGTCTATCCCTTCTGTTATGTCATTCACATATACCAAAAACAGCACAGATCCTAGGACTGACCCCTGTGGAACCCCGCTTGTCACAGGCGCCCATTCTGACACCTCGTGTGTGTGTGTGTGTACTCACCTATTTGTGGGTTCAGGGGTCGAGACATAGCTCCTGGCTTCGCTTCTTCAATGATTCCTACTAGGTCCTCTGTCTCCCTCTTCCATGACCTTTATCATACCTCGTCTTAAAACTATGTATGGTTCCTGCCTTCACTACATCACTTGCCAGACTATTCCACCTGACAACTCTATGACTAAAGGAAAACTTCCTAACATCTCTTTGACTCATCTGAGTCTTCAACTTCCAATTGTGACCCCTTGTTTCTGTGTCCCATCTCTGGAGCATTCTGTCTCTGTCCACCTTTTCAATTCCTCGCAGTATATCGTATATCGTTATCATGTCTCCCTTAACTCTTCTTTCCTCCATTGTCGTCAGGCTGATTTCCCTTAACCTTTCTTCGTAAGACATTCCATTTAGCTCTGGAACTTACATTGTTGCAAAACTTTGCACTTTCTAAATCACAGAAAACAGCATCCAAAAAAATGTGCTGATATTAAATGTTATTACAGACAAATATCTGGTACTGTTGCTTTAGCCTAGAGAAACTAGGAAGAATATGTTAGTTCTTCCGTTTCTGGCAAACCTGGCCAGTAAATATCTGTCTTTATCTCCCTTTTCAATAGTTCATGAACCGTTGTTCAGCACTGCAGCAACATTGTTCAGCAATACAGAATCATTGTTCTGCAGTACAGGAACATTGTTCAGCACTACAGGAACATTGTTCAGCACTACTGGAACATTGTTCAGCACTACTGGAACATTGTTCAGCACTACAGGAACATTGTTCAGCACTACAGGAACATTGTTCAGCACTAAAGGAACATTGTTCAGCACTACAGGAACATTGTTCAGCACTACAGGAACATTGTTCAGCACTACAGGAACACTGTTCAGCACTACAGGAACATTGTTCAGCACTACTGGAACATTGTTCAGCCCTACAGGAGCATTTTCTAGCACTCCTGTAGTGATGAACATTGTTCAGCACTGGAGAAACATTGTTCAGCACTGGAGGAACATTGATCAGCACTGGAGGAACATTGTTCAGCACTGGAGGAACATTGTTCAGCACTGGAGGAACATTGTTCAGCACTAGATGAACATTGTTCAACACTACAGGAGCATTGTTCAGCACTACAGGAACACTGTTCAGCACTACAGGAACATTGTTCAGCACTACAGGAACATTGTTCAGCACTACATGAACATTGTTCAGCACTACAGGAACATTGCTCAGCACTACAGGAACATTGTTCACCACTACAGGAACATTGTTCAGCACTACAGGAACATTGTTCACCACTACAGGAACATTATTCAGCACTACAGGAACATTGTTCACCTCTACAGGAACATTGTTCAGCACTACAGGAACATTGTTCAGCACTACAGGAACATTGTCCACCACTATAGGAACATTGTTCAGCACTACAGGAACATTGTTCAGCACTACAGGAACATTGTTCAGCACTACAGGAACATTGTTCAGAACTATAGGAACATTGTTAAGCACTACAGGAACATTGTTCAGCACTACAGGAACATTGTTCAGCACTACAGGAACATTGTTCAGCACTACAGGAACATTGTTCAGCACTACAGGAACATTGTTCAGCACTACAAGAACATTGTTCAGCACTACAGGAACATTGTTCACCACTACA
Organism: Cherax quadricarinatus; assembly: GCF_026875155.1. NCBI lineage: Eukaryota > Metazoa > Arthropoda > Malacostraca > Decapoda > Parastacidae > Cherax > Cherax quadricarinatus. The sequence goes on along the minus strand of NC_069406.1, from coordinate 1,007,897 downwards.
AGAACATTGTTCAGCACTACAGGAACATTGTTCAGTAACAGGAACATTGTTCAGCACTACAGGAGCATTGTTCAGCTACAGGAACATTGTTCAGCACTACAGGAACATTGTTCACCACTACAAGAACATTGTTCAGCACTACAGGAACATTATTCAGCACTACAGGAACATTGTTCACCACTACAAGAACATTGTTCAGCACTACAGGAACATTGTTCAGTAACAGGAACATTGTTCAGCACTACAGGAGCATTGTTCAGCTACAGGAACATTGTTCAGCACTACAGGAACATTGTTCAGCACTACAGGAACATTGCTCAGCACTACAGGAACATTGTTCAGCACTACAGGAACATTATTCAGCACTACAGGAACATTGTTCAGCACTACAGGAACATTGTTCAGTAACAGGAACATTGTTCAACACTACAGGAACATTGTTCAGCTACAGGAACATTGCTCAGCTCTACAGGAACATTGTTCACCACTACAAGAACATTGTTCAGCACTACAGGAACATTGTTCACCACTACAAGAACATTGTTCAGCACTACAGGAACATTGTTCAGCTACAGGAACATTGTTCAACACTACAGGAACATTGTTCAGCACTACAGGAACATTGTTCAACACTACAGGAACATTGTTCAGTAACAGGAACATTGTTCAACACTACAGGAACATTGCTCAGCACTACAAGAACATTGTTCAGCTACAGGAACATTGTTCAACACTACAGGAACATTGTTCAGCACTACAAGAACATTGTTCACCTACAGGAACATTGTTCAACACTACAGGAACATTGTTCAGCACTACAGGAACATTGTTCAACACTACAGGAACATTGTTCAGTAACAGGAACATTGTTCAACACTACAGGAACATTGCTCAGCACTACAAGAACATTGTTCAGCTACAGGAACATTGCTCAGCACTACAGGAACATTGCTCATCACTACAGGATCATTGTTCAGCACTACAGGAACATTGTTCAGCACTACAGGAACATTGTTCATCACTACAGGATCATTGCTCAGCACTACAGGAACATTGTTCAGCACTACAGGAACATTGCTCATCACTACAGGATCATTGTTCAGCACTACAGGAACATTGTTCAGCACTACAGGAACATTGCTCATCACTACAGGATCATTGTTCAGCACTACAGGAACATTGTTCAGCACTACAGGAACATTGCTCATCACTACAGGAACATTGTTCAGCACTACAGGAACATTGCTCAACACTACAGGAACATTGTTCAGCACTACAGGAACATTGTTCAGCACTACAGGAACATTGCTCATCACTACAGGAACATTGTTCAGCACTACAGGAACATTGCTCAGCACTACAGGAACATTGTTCAGCTCTACAGGAACATTGTTCATCACTACAGCAACATTGTTCATCACTACAGGCACATTGTTCATCACTAATGGAACTTTGTTCATCACTACAGGAACATTGCTCAGCACTACAGGAACATTGTTCACCACTACAGGAACATTGTTCATCACTACAGGAACATTGTTCAGCAGTACAGGAAGATTGTTCAGCACTACAGGAACATTGCTCAGCACTACAGGAACATTGTTCAGCACTACAGGAACATTATCAAGATACAGGAACATTATCAGGCACTTCAGAAAATTGTTCAGCACTACAGGAACATTAAACCGGACTACAGGAACATTATTCAGCACTTCAGGAACATTGTTCAGCACTACAGGAACATTGCTCAGCACTACAGGAACATTGTTCAGCACTACAGGAACATTATCCAAGACTACAGGAACATTATTCAGCACTTCAGGAACATTGTTCAGCACTACAGGAACATTATCCAAGACTACAGGAACATTATTCAGCACTATAGGAACATTGTTCAGCACTACAGGAACATTATCCAGGACTAAAGGAACATTATTCAGCACTTCAGGAACATTGTTCAGCACTACAGGAACATTATTCAACACAACAGGAACATTGTTCAACACTACAGGAACATTGTCAGCATACAGGAACTTGTTCAAACTACAGGAACATTGTTCAGCACTACAGGAACATTGTTCAACACTACAGGAACATTGTTCAACACTACAGGAACATTGCTCAGCACTACAGGAACATTGTTCAGCACTACAGGAACATTGTTCAGCACTACAAGAGCATTGTTCAACACGACAGGAACATTGTTCAGCACTACAGGAATATTGTTCATCATTACAGAAACATTGTTCAGCACTACAGGAACACTGTTCAACACTACAGGAACATTATTCAGCACTACAGGAACATTGGTCGGACTATTGGAACATTGTTCAGCTAAAGGAACATTGTTCAGCACTACAGGAACATTGTTCAGCAGTACAGGAACATTACTCAGCACTACAGGAACATTGTTCAGCAGTACAGGAACACTGTTCATCACTACAGGAACATTGTTCAGCAGTACAGGAACACTGTTCATCACTACAGGAACATTGTTCAGCACTACAGGAACATTATTCAGCACTACAGGAACATTGTTCAGCACTATTGGAACATTGTTCAGCACTACAGGAACATTGTTCAGCACTACAGGAACATTACTCAGCACTACAGGAACATTGTTCAGCACTACAGGAACATTATCCAGGACTACAGGAACATTATTCAGCACTACAGGAACATTGTTCAGCACTATTGGAACATTGTTCAGCACTACAGGAACATTGTTCAGCACTACAGGAACATTGTTCAACACTACAGGAACATTATTCAACACTACAGGAACATTGCTCAGCACTACAGGAACATTGTTCACCACTACAGGAACATTGTTCAGCACTACAAGAACATTGTTCAACACTACAGGAACATTGTTCAGCACTACAGGAACATTGTTTATCACTACAGGAACATTGTTCAGCTACAGGAACATTGTTCAGCACTACAGGAACATTGTTCAGCTCTACAGGAACATTATTCAACACTACAGGAACATTGTTCAGCTACAGGAACATTGTTCAGCACTACAGGAACATTGTTCAGCACTATAGGAACATTGTTCAGCACTACAGGAACATTGTTCAACACTACAGGAACATTGTTCATCACTATAGGAACATTGTTCAGCACTACAGGAACATTGTTCAACACTACAGGAACATTATTCAACACTACAGGAACATTGTTCAGCACTATAGGAACATTGTTCAGCACTACAGGAACATTGTTCAACACTACAGGAACATTATTCAACACTACAGGAACATTGCTCAGCACTACAGGAACATTGTTCACCACTACAGGAACATTGTTCAACACTACAGGAACATTATTCAACACTACAGGAACATTGCTCAGCACTACAGGAACATTGTTCACCACTACAGGAACATTGTTCAGCACTACAAGAACATTGTTCAACACTACAGGAACATTGTTCATCACTACAGGAACATTGTTTATCACTACAGGAACATTGTTCAGCTACAGGAACATTGTTCACCACTACAGGAACATTGTTCAGCACTACAGGAACATTGTTTATCACTACAGGAACATTGTTCAGCTACAGGAACATTGTTCACCACTACAGGAACATTGTTCATCATTACAGGAACATTGTTCAGCTCTACAGGAACATTATTCAACACTACAGGAACATTGTTCAGCACTACAGGAATATTGTTCATCATTACAGGAACATTGTTCAGCACTACAGGAACACTGTTCAACACTACAGGAACATTATTCAGCACTACAGGAACATTGGTCGGACTATTGGAACATTGTTCAGCTACAGGAACATTGTTCAGCACTACAGGAACATTGTTCATCACTACAACAGCATTATTCAGCACTACAGGAACATTGTTCAGCATTACAGGAACATTATTCAGCACTTCAGGAACATTGTTCAGCACTACAGGAACATTGTTCAGCACAACAGGAACATTATTCAGTACTGCAGGAACATTGTTCAGTACTACAGGAACATTGTTCAGCACTACAGGAACATTGTTCATCACTACAGGAACATTGTTCATCACTACAGGAACATTGCTCAACACTACAGGAACATTGTTCAGCACTACAGGAACATTGTTCAGCACTACAGGAACATTGTTCAACACTACAGGAACATTGCTCAACACACAGGAACATGTTCAGCACTACAGGAACATTGTTCAGCACTACAGGAACATTGCTCAACAATACAGGAACATTGTTCAGCATACAGGAACATTGTTCAGCACTACGGGGAAAATTGTTCATCACTACGGGAAAATTGTTTAACACAAAAAGGAACATTGTTCAAAACTACAGGAACATTGTTCATCACTACAGGAACATTGTTCATCACTACAGGAACATTGTTCAGCACTACAGGAACATTGTTCAACACAACAGGAACATTGTTCAGCACTACAGGAACATTGTTCAGCACTACAGGAACATTGTTCAACACAACAGGAACATTGTTCAGCACTACAGGAACATTGTTCAGCACTACAGGAACATTGTTCAACACTACAGGAACATTGTTCAGCACTACAGGAACATTGTTCAGCACTACAGGAACATTGTTCAACACTACAGGAACATTGTTCAACACTACAGGAACATTGTTCAGCACTACAGGAACATTGTTCAGCACTACAGGAACATTGCTCAACATACAGGAACATTGTTAACATACAGGAACATTGTTCCCACTACAGGAACATTGTTCAGCACTACAGGAACATTGTTCATCACTACAGGAACATTGTTCAACACTACAGGAACATTGTTCAGCACTACAGGAACATTGTTCAGCACTACAGGAACCCTTGTTTTAGCATACAGGAACATTGTTATCACTACAGGAACATTGTTCAAACTACAAAGGAAAAATTGTTTATCACTACAGGAACATTGTTCAGCATACAGGAACATTGTTCAGCACTACAGGAACATTGTTCAACACAACAGGAACATTGTTCAGCACTACAGGAACATTGTTCAGCACTACAGGAACATTGTTCAAAACTACAGGAACATTGTTCAGCATACAGGAACATTGTTCAGCACTACGGAACATTGTTCAACACTACAGGAAAAATTGTTCAACACTACAGGAACATTTTCTCAGCACTACAGGAACATTGTTCAGCCTACAGGAACATTGTTCAGCACTACAGGAACATTGCTCAACACTACAGGAACATTGTTCAGCACTACAGGAACATTGTTCAGCACTACAGGAACATTGTTCAACACAACAGGAACATTGTTCAGCACTACAAGAACATTTTTCAGCACTACAGGAAAAATTTTTCAACACTACAGGAACAATTGTTCAGACTACAGGAACATTGTTCAGCACTACAGGGAAAATTTTTACACTACAGGAACATTGTTCAACACTACAGGAACATTGTTCAGCACTACAGGAACATTGTTCAGCACTACAGGAACATTGTTCAGCACTACAGGAACATTGTTCATCACTACAGGAACATTGTTCAACACTACAGGAACATTGTTCATCACTACAGGAACATTGTTCAACACTACAGGAACATTGTTCATCACTACAGGAACATTGTTCAACACAACAGGAACATTGTTCAGCACTACAGGAACATTGTTCAGCACTACAGGAACATTGTTCAACACTACAGGAACATTGTTCAGCACTACAAGAACATTGTTCAACACTACAGGAACATTATTCAACACTACAGGAACATTATTCAACACTACATGAACATTGTTCAGCTACAGGAACATTGTTCAGCACTACAGGAACATTGTTCAGCACTACAGGAACATTGTTCAGCACTACAGGAACATTGTTCAGCACTACAGGAACATTGCTCAACACTACAGGAACATTGTTCATCACTACAGGAACATTGTTCAACACTACAGGAAAATTGTTCAGCTACAGGAACATTGTTCAGCACTACAGGAACATTGTTCAGCACTACAGGAACATTGTTCAGCACAACAGGAACACTATTCGGCACTACATGAACATTGCTCAGCACTACAGGAACATTGTTCAACACTACAGGAAAATTGTTCAGCTACAGGAACATTGTTCAGCACTACAGAACATTGTCAACACTACAGGAACATTGTTCACAACTACAGGAACATTGTTCAACACTACAGGAAATTGTTCAGCTACAGGAATATTGTTTCAGCACTACGGGAAAATTTTTTTCGGGCACTAAAAAAACTTTAAATCACATTTACAAAAACATTTTTAAACCACTCAGGAACATTGTTCACCTTACAGGAAAAAGGTTCAGCACAAACAAAACATTGTTCATACTGCGGGGAACTTTGTTTTAACACAAAGGGGAAAAATTGTTATTAAAAGGAACATTTTTCAGCACTACGGGAAACATTGTTCAGCATACGGGAAACATTGTTAAAAACACTCCCAGGAACATTGTTCACCTTCCCAGGAACTTTGGGTTCAGCCTACGGGAAAACATTTTTTCAGCACTCCCGGGGGAAAACAGGGGTTCAGCATTTTTTTACGGGAAAACATTGTTAGCATACAGGAACTTTTATTCAGCTTAAAAGGAACATTGTTCAGCCACAACGGGAACTTGTTCCCCTTTTACGGGAAAACATTGTTCAGCACTACAGGAACATTGTTCAGCACGCGGGAAACCATTTTTCCCAGCCTATAGGAACTTGGTTTCCCTTACAGGAACTTTTTTTAGCACTACAAAACATTTTTTCCGCACTGAGGAACATTGTTCAGCATTTCAGGAACATTTTTTTAAAACCCAAAAAGCAGAACTTTTTTCGGGAAAACCAAAAAAAGGGAAATATTAATGCTTTCAATTTCATTTTAAAAGGGAATTTTTTTTTTTTTAAAAAGAGGTTTTTTTTAAATTTCCCGGGGAATTTTTGAATAATACTTTTTCTTTTTTTCAGCGTCTTTCTAAAAAATTAAAAAAAAAAAACATTTTAAAACTTTAAAATTTAAAAAATGTGTAAAAATTTAGTTAAAATGAGGGGGAAAAGGGGGGAGATTTATATATATATAATATTTATAAATATTAAAATTTTTATATTATATAATATATAAATATATAAAAATTTATATATATATAATTATATTATATAATATATATATTTTATATAAAATATATTAAAAAAAAATTTCAATTTATTACCATTAAAAAAAATATTTAATATTTCCTCATTTGGGAATCAGGATACAAATACGTAAAGTTTCCCCAAAAACATTGATTGGGAAAACAGACATTTAAACTCTATCTTAAAGCGGGGAATAAAGGGGAAACATGGGAACCCGTTTTTTGTGGGTTTTTCTGTAAATTTTAATTTGAATTCTTTTATTCCCCTTTAATAATTAAAACATCTAGAAAGGCAATGGTTATTTTTCAAACTCAACATTTAAAGTTTATAGAATGGGCTAAGCTATTTAATTTTCCAAAAAAGGTGTTATCTACTTTTTTTTGGCATAAGACAAAAAATATCTTGAACATACGAACCATTTATCTATTAGGAGAATTGTTTTAAAGAGCCTTGTTTCAAAAAATTCCATGTATAGGTTACTAAGAACGGGGTGAAAGGGGTTTTCCCCCTTGCCATACCAAACTTTTGTGAAAAATTATATTAAATACAAATTTTGCATCAAAAATGCAAATTTAAAAAGTTTAATGAAGATGAACTGGCAAGGTAAATCATATTAACGAGTTCTTCAGATAAGAAACTTAATAAATCATCAACAGGAACTTTCGTAAACAAGGAAGTAACATAAAAAACTAACCATTTTAAAAAATCATTTAAGTCAGTCAAGGAGCTTAATTTTTAACTAAGTCATTTTTGTTTTTAACATTAAAGTTGAAATTTTGCCAACAATGGGGCTCAAAAAAACAACAACCCTTTTTGAAATTTTTTATGAAACTGACCCTAGGGGAAAAAATGGTGTTGTTGATAAATTAAGTCCTTTACACTTAAATGATTTTTAAAATGGGGTAGTTTTGATTTATTCCTGTTTAGAAAGTTTCCTTGATGATTTATAAAGTTCTTTTGAAAACTCGTGAACTTGATTTACAATTTCCAGTTCATACTATCATTTAAAAATTTTTAAAATTTGCATTGTTGATGCAAAATTTGTATTTAATGAAAGTTTTTTCACTCAGAAGTTTTTGGATGGGAAGGGAAATCCTTTCACCTGTTTTTTAGTAAACCCATACAGGGGAATTTTTTTAAACCAAGGTTCTTAACCAATCCCCCCTAATAACTAAATATTCAGAATTTTGATGATATTTGTGTCTTATGCCCAAAAAAGTAGAATAAACAAAAACCATTCCTTGGAAAATTTTTAAAAAGCTTAGCCTATTTTAAAACTTTAAGTTGAGTTTTTAAGAAAAAATCATTGCTTTTCTAGATGTTTTTTAAAATTAAGGGGGAATAAGAATTTAAATTTAAAATTTTCAGAAAATCTACAAATAACTGTTCCTATGCCATATTTTTCTTGCATCAAGATAGATTAAACTGTCGTTTTCTCCTTAATGTTTTGAGAGCTTTACGAATTTGTAGTCCTGAAATCTCGAACAAGATTAAAACAACTAGATATAGCTTAAACTGGACAAGATTCCAATCTCTATTTATTCATGTAAAAATTTTAACCATCCAATTGTTTTCAAAAATTTGAGAAAGTAGTATCAGGGTCGACGGAATAAAATTGAATCTTGTTTCATAAAAAGATTTTGACAAAAATTGAATATTTTTTTGGTTTATATAATTAGATTCATTTAAAATTTAAAATTAAAATTTGGGAAGAAAAATACGCGGGACAAATAATTTTTTAAATTTTTTTTTTTTTTTGGGTAAAATAGTTTGTTGGGGGGTTGTGCAAAAGGGCCTGTCCGTTGGGCCCGCGGTGTCAGGTGTTTAACCCCTTTTTGGGATCTGATGTGAGGGGGCCAACCCCCTTATATGCCTTTTGGATCTTTTCTTTTATAGTTTCCCTTTTTAAATTGAGTATCACGAAAGCGCTTGGGAAAATTTTTATTCTTTCAAAATGGGTTTTTTGCTATTTTGAAATCACCTGTTTACTTTATCTTATTGCATATATAAATTTATATTATATATATAAAAATTATTATATATTAAAATTTTATTAAAATATTTATTTAATAATATGTTTAAAAAAATATATATATATATGTATTATAAATATTATATTAAATTAAAAATTTTATATTTAAAAAAAAAATTATATATAATATATATTTATATATATATTATATACATTATATTTTTATATAATATAATTATATAAAAATATAAATATATATATATAATAATAATTATAATTTTTAATTAATTATAAAAAATTTTTTATATATAAAATAATATATAAATATATTAAAATATAATATATATATATATATTAAATATAATATAAATATATAAATTTTATTAATATATATTTATATTTTATATCAATAAATCACAGTAAAAAAGGTGGGCCCCCCACCCCAATTCCCCCGGGGGAATTTTCCCCTTCCCCTCCCCCCCCTTAACTCCACCCCGGCCACCACGGGCAAGTTCATCCTTCCAGCACCAACCCACCCCCATGTCTTTTTCCACTCCTTTGTCTATAGCAGATGGATGCCCAAACCGGGGGAAGCAACATCCAGGGGAAAAGGCACGGTTGGCAATATAGGAGAGGCAAGTGTCGGGCATGTTACAGCTTGTTGTCTCAACAAGAAGGTTTTGAAACCCG
>NC_069406.1:901377-997631 GCF_026875155.1 Cherax quadricarinatus | reverse complement strand
ACATCACACACACACACACACACACCCCACACACACACACACACACACACACCACACACACACACACACACACACACACACACACACACACTCACACACACACACACACACATAAACACACACACACACACACACACACACACACACACACACACACACACATACACAAATTCATACACACACACGCACACACACGCACAACACACTCATACCGGTGAAGAGCAACCGGTGAAGAGGCGGGGCCAGGAGCTAAGACTCGACCCCTGCAACCACAAATAGGTGAGTACAAATAGGTGAGTACACACACACACCCACTCATACACACACACACACTCATACACATGCACACGCACACACAAACACACACACAAACACACACACACACACACACACACACACACACACACACACACACACACACACACACACACACACACACACACACACACACACAGTAAACTATAGACCTGTGTCATTGACGTGTATAGTATGCAAAATTAATGGAGAAGATTATCAGGAGGAGAGTGGTGGAGCACCTGGAACGGAACAGGAGTATAAATGCCAACCAGCACGGATTCACGGAAGGCAAATCCTGTGTCACAAACCTTCTGGATTTTTTATGATAAAATAACAGAAGTAAGACAAGAGAGAGAGGGGTGGGTTGATTGCATCTTCTTGGACTGCAAGAAGGCCTTTGACACAGTTCCTCACAAGAGATTAGTGCAGAAGCTAGAGCATCAGGCGCATATAACAGGAAGGGCAACTGCAATGGATCAGAGAATACCTGACAGGGAGGCAACAACGAGTCAGGGTTTACGTAATGATGTATCACAGTGGGCACCTGTGACGAGCGGGGTCCCACAGGGGTCGGTCCTAGGACCAGTGCTATTTTTGGTATATGTGAACGACATGACGGAAGGGTTAGACTCAGAAGTGTCCCTGTTTGCAGATGATGTGAAGTTAATGAGGAGAATTAAATCTGATGAGGACCAGGCAGGACTTCAAAGAGACCTGGACAGACTGGGACACCTGGTCCAGCAAATGGCTTCTCGAATTTAATCCTGCCCAAATGCAAAGTCATGAAGATAGGGGAAGGGCAAGAAGACCACAGACAGAGTATAGGCTAGGTGGCCAAAGACTGCAAACCTCACTCAAGGAGAAAGATCTTGGGGTGAGTATAAACACCGAGCATGTCTCCGGAAGCACACATCAATCAAAAAAACTGCTGCAGCATATGGGCGCCTGGCAAACCTGAGAACAGCATTCCGATACCTTAGTAAGGAATCATTCAAGACACTGTACACCGTGTATGTCAGGCCCATACTGGAGTATGCAGCACCTGTTTGGAACCCGCACTTGATAAAGCACGTCAAGAAACTAGAGAAAGTACAAAGGTTTGCAACAAGGTTAGTTCCAGAGCTAAGGGGAATGTCCTATGAAGAAAGATTAAGGGAAATCGGCCTGACGACACTGGAGGACAGGAGGGTCAGGGGAGACATGATAACGACATATAAAATACTGCGTGGAATAGACAAGGTGGACAAGGACAGGATGTTCCAGGGAGGGGACACAGAAACAAGAGGCCACAATTGGAAGTTGAAGACACAAATGAGTCAGAGAGATAGTAGGAAGTATTTCTTCAGTCATAGAGTTGTAAGGCCGTGGAATAGCCTAGAAAATGACGTAGTGGAGGCAGGAACCATACACAGTTTTAAGACGAGGTTTGATAAAGCTCATGGAGCGGGGAGAGAGAGGGCCTAGTAGCAACCGGTGAAGAGGCGGGGCCAGGAGCTAGGACTCGACCCCTGCAACCACAAATAGGTGAGTACAAATAGGTGAGTACACACACACACACACACACACACACACACACACACAAGCACTGGACAAGCACCTAAAGTCAGTTCCTGATCAGCCGGGCTGTGGCTCGTACGTTGGTTTGCGTGCAGCCAGCATCAACAGCCTGGTTGATCAGGCTCTGATCCACCAGGAGGCCTGGTCACAGACCGGGCCGCGGGGGCGTTGACCCCCGGAACTCTCTCCAGGTAAACACACAGGAGCTTGGACTCGACCCCTGCAATCTCAACTAGGTGAATGCACACTCACACACACACACACACACACAACACACACACACACACACACACACACACACACACACACACACACACACACACACATGCACAAATGTGGTAATGCTTTATTTACAGCTAGCAAAGTCAGGGTATTTCTCCAGAATGGTCTGCAATATACCACTGTGGATAAAATACTTTGCCATTTCTTGAACATTTCTGAGTGAGTTGTTTCTAAATTCATTAATTTTATCACACTCCAGTACATAATGACGCAGGGTGTGACAATAGTCCATCTGGCAAAGTTTACATTTCGTTTGGTCTACATCTGGTGGTGGTGATTTAACCTGCCAAAGATACTTGTAACCCAGCCGGAGCCGGGGGGGTAGTGACACCAAGAGTCTGCTTTTTTTTGTTGGATCCCCACCATAAAACTTTGGGGCTCCCCCCTTTCATGATAAAAAATATGTTTAAGGGGACCACGGGTTGGTAAATCCCCTGACCCCTTAATTCCAAAAAATTCAGCGGGAAAGTTTTTTCGTTTTAAAATTTTTTCTAAAACTACTGCCTGACAACCCAAAGTTTTTAATCTACTCCCTTTTTTGGGAAAGCTCCCAGCTTGGGAAATTTTTATAAATTCAATAAATTGATCTGAAGACCAATTGAATGGAACCCCACGGGCATTGCACTCGGAATAAGGTAAACTTTCCATTCTTTTTTCCTTTTTTCCGTAGTTTCTTTCATTGGGCACCTTTGGCACTCTTTTTTTGAACTGGTTTATGCTATGTTTGGGCTTTGACATCCTTTTTTGCTGTACAAAAAAAAGGTTTTTTGGAAGCCTGGCCACTAAACTGGGGGAAACAAATAAAGTCGTCTCTCTCCCCCAAATTACTATGATTGGTTGGGTTTCCCCCCAAGCCTTGATATAACTGCACAAAAAAACTCTGGACACTGTTTGAGACAATTTTAAATAAACTTGATTTATTTTTCAGTTGTTTTAAACCTGTTTTTTAAACATTCAGCATACCCCAACTGCTTTTAATTCTTTTTTTTGGGTTTTGGGGGGGGGTTTTGTACTCTATTTTCCCCTTTTTTTTTTTTTTTTTTTTTTTTTTTTTTTTTTTTTTTTTTTTTTTTGTTGTTGTTGTTTTTGTTGAAAGGGCCCTAGGCCAAAAAGCAAGCGTAATCCATATGACATTGAAAAAGGGGGCTCAAGACAGAGCCCCGGGCGGCCTCAGTAGGTAGACTTTTTGCTAGTCTGTAGAGGAATTTTAGCCCCGGGAAATTCGCTTTTTTTACTAGGGGTTTTTTTCCCTATCAATTTTCCTGCCCTGTGTGGGAAAAAGGGGGTTTCCCAGATTTTTTTACTGAGGAAACTGAGTGAGGGTTTTCCACATTAAAACCAATTTTTAAAAATTTAAATTTATCCTTCAACTTTATGTTTCAGCCATAGATAGGGTTTCCCCTTTTTTCCCGGGTGTAACGAAATTTTTGTCTACTAACCATTTTCTGCAGGACCCATTTTCCGGGTTTTTAAAACATCGGGCTATATCTTGGGGGTCTTTACCTAAACCACTAACAAAAACCTGTATCCCAAAAAGTAGGGGGTTTGAAATTTGACACGGGTTTGGACATGTCGTTTTATAAACTTTAGGAATAAAAAGGGGACCCAGAAAATTACCTTGGGAACCCCCCATGCTATGGGCAGGGTTTTGATTCTGATTTGTTGATTTTGACAATTTGTGTCCTGTTGCTAAGGTAGGACTTAAACCCATTCTTGGTCCCCCTTGGCCGATAGTTTGGGAATTTTTCTTCCCAAAACATATTGTGTTAACAGTATAAAGGTTCCCTATCGATTTCATTTCCCCCTGTGTAATCCATCAGATTAAATAGGGGGGGTGTCGGTTGGAAAAAACCCTTTGGCCTACCAGATGAAAAGCCTGTAACTGTTTTTCATCAACCATATGAACAACACACTTCTCATACCCAACAATAACAAAACCCAAACCCGGCTGACTGAGACAAATCAACCCCATAATTCCCCCATAAATGGACCAATAAACTAGCCCCCCTTAAAAAAGGAATAAAGGAAACCCCTTAAATACCTCTGTAATCTTTTGACAAACCCCCCCACGGAAAGGGTATGGGGCATAATAAAAATATTAAAAAATTACTAACCCCTTTTATTAGGGATAATCACAGGGCACACCAAATAACCTTACCTCACCTTCCTCTTTAAAAAACATTTGTAAACCACCACGGAAAAAACAACTAATTTATTTTTTTTTGAAACCCCAAAACGAGCCCCAATAAGTTTTAAATTTTACAGCAGAGCTAGAGACTGTTGACGGGGCCACGAATTTTTTTCCCAAGGGCCCAAAAATAAATGATGACTGGACAACATATTTCGGAAAAAAATTACTTAGACTATACAACAAACATTGTCCTATAAAAAAGAAACAGATTATGAAAAAACGGCCCCCGGGTTTCCCCCTGGCTAAAATAGCAGCCCTACTGAAAAAACCATTGTAAGAAACACCAAAATGGAAAAAAGATATAAAAACAGGGATTAATACACAAAGATATTTTTAAACATTATTTTTCAGGGTTTTCACCAACTAATAAAAAAAAAAGCCCAAAAAATTGTAAATACCCCCGCAGAGTCATGAAACAAATGAAAAATAAAAAAAGAAACCCGGAAAAACCCCTCTCTCAAAATTTTGGAAAACCCCCAAACTGAAAAAAACTAACGATATTGTCCTAATTAAACCCAACGAAAAAACCACTGCATCCCATTGAAAACAGTTTTAAAAAAAAAAGGACTTTTTCTCAACCCTAGGACCCAAAAAATTTGCCAGTAAAATCCCAGGTAAAAAAAGCCCATGCAAATGAAATTTCTTAGATGGGGGTGGGGAATTTTTCCCAAACTCCTTGTACTTTTCACCAAATGAGCCCCACTCCCCCCCCATTAGTACAAGCGAGGGGGCTTTATGCCCGTTTAAAACCTTTTTTCATTACTTTTTTAACAAATCCCTAAAACTAGGGACCTTCCCCCACACTACTCAAGACAGCAATAGTTAAAAACCCAAAACACCCAAAAATGGGGGACCCCCCCAGATGTAAACAAACCCATAGGGCCCAAAATCAAACTTCCGTTTTCTATCCAAAAACTTCCCAGAAAATCGTGCACAAGAGACTAAATTCGTTTTTTAACAGCAAAAAACATACTCAACCCCTTCCCAAATTTGGGGTTTAGAAAAAAATAAAAACAAAAAACAAAGCAATTTTAAAAAAGTTTTGAAACTCTTTACACAGCTCTGGAAAATTAGGACTATCCATTAGGACTTTTTACTGATCCAAGAAAAGCTTTTGACACAGCATCCTACTCCACAAACTTGACCATTATGGTATAAGAGGCCATGCACTTTCATAAATTCAAATCCAACAGATCAGTAAAGTCAACCCCTTAAAGAACAACCTCATCATCAAGACCACTTGATACTGGAGTGCCACAGGGAAGTGTCCTTGGTCCCCTGCTTTTCCTCTTATACATCTATGATAATCCCAATGTATCAATCACAACACCTGAAACCCATTCTCTTTGCTGACGACACGACATATGTCTTGTCCCACCCATATCTTGCCACACTCAACACCATTGTTAACGAGGAGCTACTAAAAGTATCTACTTGGATGACAACCAATAAACTTACACTTGACACTGACAAAACCTTCTATATTATTGAAGATGAATGGTTCAGAGAACCGACACGTTGATAAATTAGACACATGTGCAACTCTTGGGTGATCTTTATTGAGGAAACGTTTTCGCCACACAGTGGCTTCATCAGTCCATACAAAGGAGAATCTTGAAGAACAGGAGGAGAATGAGGTAATCAGTCCCTCAGCTTGCGTCGATGTGGTCAGTCCATCAATCTTGAATAGAATACGGCATACGTGCGGAGAAGGAGCTTATAAACCGTAGGCAGGAGAGGTGCAGCAGTCGGTAGTTGGTGTCACATTTGTTCAATGTGGAAGTAGGTCGTGCTCAAGGGCACGATGAAGCCACTGTGTGGCGAAACGTTTCCTCAATAAAGATACCCAAGAGTTGCACATGTGTCTAATTTATCAACGTGTCGGTTCTCTGAACCATTGATCTACAATCTTGTCAGACACTGCAACTTCTTGGGATCTTAATACTTGGGAATTCTTTGCTTGCCTAACCCTTGAGCACGACCTACTTCCACATTGGACAAATGTGACACCACCTACGACTGCTGCACCTCTCCTGCCTACGGTTTATAAGCTCCTTCTCCGCACTTATGCCGTATTCTATTCAAGATTGATGGACTGACCACATCGACTCAAGGCTGAGGGACTGATTACCTCATTCTCTCCGGTTCTTCAAGATTCTCCTTTGTATGGGCTGATGAAGCCACTGTGTGGAGAAACGTTTCCTCAATAAAGATACCCAAGAGTTGCACATGTGTCTAATTTATCACCTTCTATATTATGTTTGGTAACAGAGCTGATGCTGCACAACCTAACATTAAGATCGACAACACTCTCATTGCCAAACATAATGAGGGCAAATTCCTAGGCCTGCACCTCTACAGCAACCTGAATTTCAGCACCCATATCCAACATATAACAAAAAAAAGTATCCAAAATGGTTGGGATCCTCTCCAAGATATGTCACTACATATCCCTTGACTGGTTACAAACGGTTTCGTTGGACAATAAAGCAGACTGTAAACGGATGGGGTTGTAGGAGCCCTTATCAAACACAAACAATAAATATAAATCAGGAACGTACACGGTAAGCTGTCCAATATACAAGTACAGTTAGAAATAGAAATACAAATAGCTAGAGCTTCATTTAAGGAGGTTATTAATAGAGTATTCAAGAGGTTGCTAGTAGAATTACAGTAAATCAACCATTCAAATCATTATGAAGCTCTGTGTAGTCTGCAGTCAATCAAACAAACGGGCTTCCACATGGATAAATTGTCATTTTTGTGGAAATTAGTGTCACGCCCCTTGTGCAGATATCCAAGAACTAGCTACAAGCAGTATTAAAACAGGGAAGTGTTTTTGGGTATGCCCAAATGAGATAAATCTGTGGACTAAAATCACAAGGGTATTAAAAGAGGATAACATAAAAACTGCTTTCATAGACAACCTGGAAGCTTTCTACAACAGATGGGAACATAAAAAGTCTGGGCTGAATGGTACTGCCCTTGATATTGGCCATGTAGTCAGAAACTGTAAGGCTGGAGGTGATGTCCTGGTAGTCAGTAAATGTGGGGCTGATAGTGCTGTCCTGGGGGACAATAATGGTGAAGCTGGGGGGGCTGTCCTGGGGGACAGTAATGGTGAAGCTGGAGGTGCTGTCCTGGGAGACAGTAATGGTGAAGCTGGAGGTGCTGTCCTGGGAGACAGTAATGGTGAAGCTGGAGATTTTGTCCAGGTAGTCGGGAATTATACGCAGGAAGGAATACATAAAATGACCTCATAGGGGACAGGAGCCGAGTGGGGAAACAAGTGTATCAAAAATAAGATAAAACCAATATTGCCAAACTAGAAATACCACAGGAAATAGCAAACAAGAGGACTCCACTAGCAATAGTGAGGGTATATTACCAAAAACAACTGGTGCGAGCTCCATTGTTGGTGCTAGGGAGGATAGGAATAAGACAGGGAAACATGCACCAACATGGAATACAGTCACAGAAACCCAAGGCAAATGGAAACCAAGCCTGTGCACATACTATGCACTTGGTATCTGCAGACATGGGAAATCTGGAAAAACAGACGGGACGTGCAACTATGACCACCCTAGAAAATGCCATGCCCATATGACAGCAGGAAAATGCAAACTCCCTTCCTGTAAGCTTTTTCACCCTGAAATGTATACCTCTTCAGTACAAGAAAGACTGTGCTATAACTTAAATTGCCAGGCACACCATCTAAAGGGGACAAAAAGATAGGCATAGGAATTAACAACTGGGCGTCTACACTGCAAACTGAATTGTTTGCAATCCTAATGGCGCTAAAGCTAACCTATGACACTGAGCTTGACTCTATCATCATTACTGATTCTATGTCATCATTGAAGGCTCTTGGCTCATATAATAACTCCAACAACATGCTCATTGGGGAAGCCAGGTATAGATACTCAAAAATTAGGGGCAAAGGAATTTAAAGTACAATTGCTATGGATCCCCTCACACATTTGGATTACTCCTTCATGATAAAGTTGATACGTTAGCCAAGAAGAGTATCCAGAAGGAGAACGTAGAATATAACTTTGGTATAACTGTGTCTAGCATTAGGAATAATATTAGGAGAGAAGTAAATAATGAAAATGATTGTTATAGGAATGCAGTTAGAAGCCTGAGTAGATCTATAACCCACTATGATAACATGAACGTAGATAAGTATGTTTATGGAGCAACTTGCAATGTGAACAGACTGACTGATGTTGTAGTGGCCAGGCTTAGGCTTGGTTACAAGTACTTCTGGCAGTTTGGGAGACACACAGATGATGATCAAAACTAAATGTAAATTATGTGATCAGGCATATGGTCACTCTCTTGAACACTATGTGCTTAATTGTCCACTTATTGAGGAATACAGAGACAGACAGTATAATAACCTATGTGACATGTCAAGATATCTTATTAATGAAAATAAGATACCAGATATACTAAGCAAATTTCCTAAATTTGCTTGTAACAGATAAGTGAACTATAGATATGTAGATATAAATCCATATGTATTCCTGTTAACCCTTTGGGGCCTAGTTCCTAGGCCTTTTGTGTATCCATATGCTCTCGCGCTACCGTCCACAGGATGGATATGGGGTGCACAATAAACTAGCCACTTCGGTGGCAAAATCTAAATCTAATCTCATGAGGGAGAGGTTTTTTAGTGCCAGGAAGGAAAAAAAAAAACTGGCAGGAAATGGCAGAAATCGTACACCAAATCCAGTCATACCTGGAGTGGAACCACAGTCGATGGCCCCCACTCCAAACCAACAGATACAGATACTAATGCCGGAAAAAAAATCCCCCCCCAGAACAAACAATACCACCAGTCCGATGACATTCTTCTTTGCAAATATACAGGGTCTAAAGCCAGCAACAAACAACAAAATACCTTTCATCCGTGGACTGCTTGCAGAGGCAAAGGCAATGTTCGCGGCTTTCACTGAGACCCACATAAAGGATCACTTGGACAACGAAATATGGATCCCAGGTTACAACCTATACAGATGTGACAGAGTAAACAGGCAAAAGGGGGGGGGGTTGGCCTGTACATTGCAGAGTCACTTGTTTGCACAGAACTGCTAAATGCCTCAAATGATGAAGTGGAAGTTTTAGCAGTAAAGGTCGAGAACCAAAACCTAGTCATTGTGGTAGTCTACAAGCCTCCGGATGCAACATCCCCAGCAATTCCAGGAACAGCTGTTAAAAATTGACCACTGTCTGGAAAATCTTCCAGCTCCTGCACCCAACATCTTGCTCCTGGGGGATTTCAACTTAAGGCACCTAAAATGGAGGAATACAGCAAATAATATTGTTGCAGTAATAACACCAGGAGGCAGCTCTGATGAAAACTCACACTCACACGAGCTTTTAAATCTCTGCACAAAATTCAATTTAAACCAGCAAATAATAGAGCCTACTAGACTGGAGAATACACTAGACCTCATCTTCACTAATAATGATGATCTGATAAAAAATGTCACCATATCAAACACAATATACTCAGATCACAACATAATTGAGGTTCAGACATGTATGCGTGGAGCCCCAGACCGACATAATGAGGCTAGTCACGAGGGAGCATTCACCAAATTCAACTTCAATAACAAAAACATAAAGTGGGACCAAGTAAACCAAGTCCTAACCGATATAAGCTGGGAAGATATACTAAGCAACACAGACCCCAACTTATGCCTAGAACAGATTAACTTGGTGGCACTCGATGTATGCACAAGGCTTATTCCTCTAAGAAAAAGGAGGAGTAGATGTAAAATAGAAAGAGACAGGCGCTCCCTTTCAGGCGACGGAAAAGAATAACAGAGCGGCTAAAAGAGGTCAATATATCTGAAATGCGTAGGGAGACACTGGTCAGAGAGATAGCAAGCATCGAACTTAAGCTAAAGGAATCTTATAGGAGTCAGGAATTGCGGGAAGAAACTAAAAGCCATAAATGAAATCGAAAGAAACCCAAAGTATTTCTTCTCCTATGCCAAATCAAAGTCAAGAACAACGTCCAGTATTGGGTCCCTACTTAAACAAGGTGGGTCCTACACAGATGACAGCAAGGAAATGAGTGAGCTACTCAAGTCCCAATATGACTCAGTTTTTAGCAAGCCGCTAACCAGACTGAGAGTCGAAGATCAAAATGAATTTTTTATGAGAGAGCCACAAAATTTGGTTAACACAAGCCTATCCGATGTTATCCTGACACCAAATGACTTCGAACAGGCGATAAATGACATGCCCATGCACTCTGCCCCAGGGCCAGACTCATGGAACTCCGTGTTCATCAAGAACTGCAAGAAGCCTCTATCACGAGCCTTTTCCATCCTATGGAGAGGGAGCATGGACACGGGGGTCGTCCCACAGATACTAAAAACAACAGACATAGCTCCACTCCACAAAGGGGGCAGTAAAGCAACAGCAAAGAGCTACAGACCGATAGCACTAACATCCCATATCATAAAAATCTTTGAAAGGGTCCTAAGAAGCATGATCACTCAGGTACTCAAGGTACTCAGATATGGTAAACACGAGGAAATTAAATCTTCATCAGAGTACAAAACAAATTCTGGCCACAAAATAGAGCGAAACACCAACGTCAAAGACCTGGGAGTGATCATGTCGGAGGATCTCACCTTCATGGACCATAACATTGTATCAATCGCATCTGATAGAAAAATGACAGGATGGATAATGAGAACCTTCAAAACTAGGGAGGCCAAGCCCATGATGACACTCTTCAGGTCACTTGTTCTATCTAGGCTGGAATATTGCTGCACACTAACAGCACCTTTCAAGGCAGGTGAAATTGCTGACCTAGAAAATGTACAGAGAACCTTCACAGTGTGCATAACGGAGATAAAACACCTCATTTACTGGGAGCGCTTGAGGTTCCTAAAACTGTATTCCCTGGAATGCAGGCTGGAGAGATACATGATTATATACACCTGGAAAATCCTAGAGGGACTAGTACCGAACTTGCACACGAAAATCACTCACTACGAAAGCAAAAGACTTGGCAGACGATGCAACATCCCCCCAATGAAAAGCAGGGGTGTCACTAGCACGTTAAGAGACCATACAATAAGTGTCAGGGGCCTGAGACTGTTCAACTGCCTCCCAGCATACATAAGGGGGATTACCAACAGACCCCTGGCAGTCTTCAAGCTGGCACTGGACAAGCACCTAAAGTCGGTTCCTGACCAGCCGGGCTGTGGCTCGTACGTTGGTTTGCGTGCTGCCAGCAGCAACAGCCTGGTTGATCAGGCTCTGATCCACCAGGAGGCCTGGTCACAGACCGGGCCGCGGGGGCGTTGACCCCCGGAACTCTCTCCAGGTAAACTTCAGGTTCAGGTCACCACCCATCTAGAAACCCATCAGTTACACAACCCAGGGCAACATGGGTTTAGAACAGGTCGCTCCTGTCTGTCTCAACTATTGGATCACTACGACAAGGTTCTAAATGCACTAGAAGACAAAAAGAATGCAGATGTAATATATACAGACTTTACAAAAGCCTTCGACAAATGTGACCATGGCGTAATAGCGCACAAAATGCGTGCTAAAGGAATAACAGGAAATGTCGGCCGATGGATCTATAATTTCCTCACTAACAGAACACAGAGAGTAGTCGTCGACAGAGTAAAGTCCGAGGCAGCTACGGTGAAAAGCTCTGTTCCACAAGGCACAGTACTCGCTCCCATCTTGTTCCTCATCCTCATATCCGACATAGACAAGGATGTCAGCCACAGCACCGTGTCTTCCTTTGCAGATGACACCCGAATCTGCATGACAGTGTCTTCCATTGCAGACACTGCAAGGCTCCAGGCGGACATCAACCAAATCTTTCAGTGGGCTGCAGAAAACAATATGAAGTTCAACGATGAGAAATTTCAATTACTCAGATATGGTAAACACGAGGAAATTAAATCTTCATCAGAGTACAAAACAAATTCTGGCCACAATATTAGAGCGAAACACCAACGTCAAAGACCTGGGAGTGATCATGTCGGAGGATCTCACCTTCAAGGACCATAACATTGTATCAGTCGCATCTGCTAGAAAAATGACAGGATGGATAATGAGAACCTTCAAAACTAGGGAGGCCAAGCCCATGATGACACTCTTCAGGTCACTTGTTCTATCTAGGCTGGAATATTGCTGCACACTAACAGCACCTTTCAAGGCAGGTGAAATTGCGACCTAGAAAATGTACAGAGAACCTTCACGGCACGCATAACGGAGATAAAACACCTCAATTACTGGGAGCGCTTGAGGTTCCTAAACTGTATTCCTGGAACGCAGGCGGGAGAGATACATGATTATATACACTGGAAAATCCTAGAGGGACTAGTACCGAACTTGCACACGAAAATCACTCACTACGAAAGCAAAAGACTTGGCAGACGATGCAACATCCCCCCAATGAAAAGCAGGGGTGTCACTAGCACGTTAAGAGACCATACAATAAGTGTCAGGGGCCCGAGACTGTTCAACTGCCTCCCAGCATACATAAGGGGGATTACCAACAGACCCCTGGCAGTCTTCAAGCTGGCACTGGACAAGCACCTAAAGTCGGTTCCTGACCAGCCGGGCTGTGGCTCGTACGTTGGTTTGCGTGCAGCCAGCAGCAACAGCCTGGTTGATCAGGCTCTGATTCACCAGGAGGCCTGGTCACAGACCGGGCCGCGGGGGCGTTGACCCCCGGAACTCTCTCTGGGTAAACTCCAGGTAAACATGGCACAATCTGCCCTTCTCACACTATACCATTCACTCATCTATCCCTAACTCACCTACGCTATTAGTGCTTGGGGATCAACAGCAGTAACTCACCTAAAGCCAATAATAACCCAACAAAAAGCCACAGTAAGAATAATCACGCAATCCAATCCTAGGTAACACCCCCCTCCACTTTTCATAGATCTAAAATTACTCACTGTTCAGAATATCCACACTTACTACTGTGCAACCTACATTTACAGAACCTTAAATTCCAGTATTAACCCTGAACTAAAACACTTTCTTTATAGTTGTAACATGACCCACTGGCATAACGCCAGGCACATAAATCTCTATGACATTCCTTGTCTCCAGTTAAACCTATACAAAAAAATCAGTGTACATAAAATGACCTAAAATCTGAAACACCGTATCTGAAAACTCTAGAACTGCAGACACATTCATCACTCTCAAAACTACTGTTAGAAAACATCTTATCTCCCTGACACATTTCACCGTCAGCTAACTACATGAAAGCCACCTCTTCTCTTGTATCATACACACATTAAAAAAACAACCTAGACCTCCCCTCGATATCTGTGATTCCCCACAATTCACACTTACACTCACCCAATTGACTATAAGCATTGAAATACATAATAAATCTATTATCTAATGAATCTTAAACTAGTCATAAGTTTGCCTGTGATACTCCAATATAGGAACTTCAATAGAAACTATGTATTGTACCAAAACAAAGCCATTCACATTGCTAAATTTACGAACTGTAATACAGTTACTTAGCCTTAATATCAACATGCCTCATAATCTGTACCAATATAGACTTTTGAATTAATCTTAGTCTGCCCGAAATGCCTAGTCTTGCTAGGTGTGATAGTGGCCTTCTCTGTAATTAGTATTTTATAATATGTAAACCACAGAGTATCCTATAATATGTAAACCCCGCATTGTAATCTTTATAGAGAATAAACTTTATTGATTGATGATTGATTGATCTCATAAAGAGTGACTGGTAGCTATGAATTATTATTATTATAATCAGAAAGAAGTGCTAAACCACAAGGATTATACAGCACATCAGGGCAAGGAAGGATGCAGGCATAATGGGTAGTAAGAGGGAAACGGGTGATTATTAGGTTATGAAGTGTTGCAGGGCAGTGGATAGTGCAGGGGTAGGGGGTAGCTAGAGATTAAGGTGGAAAGAGCTGAGAAGAGTGCCAGAGACAGACATCATCATCAGGTTTGTGTAGAAAAATTAGATGCTGCCCATAAAAGGGAAAGAGAGAGTTGGGTTAAAGGGGGTCCGTCACCAGAAAAAGGGGGTAAAAAGGGAGCAGAGTGGAGCACCTGAAGGCAAATTCTGTGTGCTGGGAAGAGTGGGCAGTCCAACAAATGGGAACGATACTGGAACTTTACAATTTCCACAGAGAAGAAAAGGATGCCTCTCCTGAGATACCCGTGAGTAAGATATAGGCGAGCAAGCGGGGGATGTTCCCAAACCCCGACCTAAAAGACAGGAAGACGGCCAGAAACCCACACTCTGCTTAACAAATGAAGTTTGTTATTGGGGCAGATGACCACGTGTTGCCAACGGGGGCAAAAATGGGTAGCAATTACAGCAAAATATCCGTGAATGGAAGACCTCATAGAAACTAGGAGGTCAGTACTGCTGACCTTTCAGCTGTCTGCCTTTTCATTCCCCGTATGTCAAAATGCCAGGGGCCCCAAAAAACAATATTTAGTTTTTCAAGATACGTCATGACCGAAGTTGGATATGAAAACTTGGGTGAGGGGTATCAAATTTCCTATAGCCGTAAAGCATAAACGACTCAAAGGTGACCAGACATTATGCAAAACGGATAAGTGCACAATAATGTTACAATTAGCCAAAAATACTACCGAGGGGAATAAAGCCCTTGCACAACACTGTTCGAAACACTGTTGCAATCCAGCGCCATCAGAAGACTTAAACCTCGGTGTACCTGCAATAGCATAAAAATGAAGGGAATGTTCAAAAAAAAGAGAGAAGGAACCACCATAGGTATATGGGTTTCTGTTAGCGTGGGGAAAAAACGACACGAACAGCCAAACTTCCCAAGGGGGGGGGGGAAAAAAGGGGAGGCTACAGAACATAAAGACTGGGAAGAAAAGGGAAACAAGAGGAATATAAAGGCAAAAAGAGAAGGGCGGAGTAAACGGGGGGACAAATAAAAAAAAACTTTTTTTAACATCGTGCAATCCTATATCAGAAGGATTGTAGAGGCATGGGATCGAAAATAATAGTTGATTTTTTGATTTTGCCACCGAGTGGCTAGTTTATTGTGCACCCCATTCCACCTGTGGACGGGACGCGAGAGCATATGGTACCATAAGGCCTAGGAACTAGGCCCCAAAGGGTTAACAGGAATACATATGGATTTATATCTACATATCTATAGTTCACTTATCTGTTACAAGCAAATTTAGGAAATTTGCTTGTAATAGTGGGTTATAGATCTACTCAGGCTTCTAACTGCATTCCTATAACAATCATTTTCATTATTTACTTCTCTCCTATTATTCCTAATGCTAGACACAGTTATACCAAAGTTATATTCTACGTTCTCCTTCTGGATACTCTTCTTGGCTAACATATCAACTTTATCATGAAGGAGTAATTCAATGTGTGATGGGATCCACACATTGTATATCTGGTATCTTATTTTCATTAATAAGATATCTTGACATTGTATATCTGGTATCTTATTTTCATTAATAAGATATCTTGACATGTCACATAGGTTATTATACTGTCTGTCTCTGTATTCCTCAATAAGTGGACAATTAAGCACATAGTGTTCAAGAGAGTGACCATATGCCTGATCACATAATTTACATTTAGTTTGATCATCATCTGTGTCTCCCAAACTGCCAGAAGTACTTGTAACCAAGCCTAAGCCTGGCCACTACAACATCAGTCAGTCTGTTCACATTGCAAGTTGCTCCATAAACATACTTATCTACGTTCATGTTATCATAGTGGGTTATAGATCTACTCAGGATTCTAACTGCATTCATATAACAATCATTTTCATTATTTACTTCTCTCCTAATATTATTCCTAATGCTAGACACAGTTATACCAAAGTTATATTCTACATTCTCCTTCTCGATACTCTTCTTGGCTAACATATCAACTTTATCATGAAGGAGTAATCCAATGTGTGATGGGATCCATAGCAATTGTACATTAATTCCTTTGTCCCTAATTTTTGAGTATCTATACCTGGCTTCTCCAATGAGCATGTTGTTGGAGTCATTATATGAGTCAAGAGCCTTCAGTGATGACATAGAATCGGTAATGATGATAGAGTCAAGCTCAGTGTCATAGGTTAGCTTTAGCGCCATTAGGATTGCAAACAATTCAGTTTGCAGTGTAGACGCCCAGTTGTTGTTGAACATAATAGTGAAGGCAATGAGCATCACCTTCCATCAGACAAGGATGGAAAATTCGCCTCTGTATAGAGGCTCTCAACAGGGGACGAACGAAAGGCACAAAGGCACAAGCAGAGACCTTGGTGATGAATAGGATCTAACTTAGACAGAGTTGCGGGAGAAGCCGCAGAATAGATCTGGTCACCATAATCTAGCGTGGACATGAACGATGCGCAAGAACCTTAAGGAGGTTTATCCGACCATGGCAGGTTGTCTTTAACAAAGAAATGTGAGGTTTCCACGTCAGCCGGCGGTCAAAGAGCAGGCCCAGAAACCTGACCATATCACATGTCGGAATACGTGAACTGTGTAAGAACAAGAGAGTATCCGGTATAAGCGGACGTATAGTGAAGGTAATGAATCGGGTTTTCGTACTGGAAAATTTTAATGCCATGAGAAGTGGTCCAATGGGAGACTCGGTCTATCACTATCTGGAGGGAGGACACTACCAGTCGACAGTCAGCCGTCGAGTAAGCTATAGCGAAGTCATCAACATAAAGTGATGACCAAATATGCAAAGGAAGAAAGAGAGTAGTACTGAGGACACGACTTTGTGGGACTCCTTCGGCTTGTGCAAAGTCTGAGGAAAGCGAGGCGCCAATACAGACCTGAAAATGTCTATTGGACAAGAAAGAAGTGATGAAGGTTGGTAGATTACCGCAGAGGCCTAAGGAATGGGCTTGGGCTAGAATGTTATACTTCCAAGTGGTGTCGTATGCCTTCTCTAGATTGAAAAAGACCGCTAGGACAGATTGGTTGTTAACAAAGGCATTTCAAATATATGTATCAAAGTGGAGCAGGGGGTCTAAAGTAGAGCAGCCTTTGCGAAAGCCATATTGGGAATGGGAAAGGCTATTGTGTGTCTCTAAGAACCACATCAGATGTCTATTCACCAATCATTCCATCACCTTGCAGACCACACTGGTCAGGGCAATGGGACGATAGTGAGAGGTGTCAAGCCCTGAGGTGCCAGGTTTGCGAAAAGGTAGTACAATAGCTGATTTCCAGTGTTGTGGGAGAACCTCTCGCTCCCAAATTAGATTAAAAAGACGTGAAAGAACAGGAAGGGAAATAGAATGGAGATGGTGTAGCATACTGATGTGGATATCGTCAAGTCCCGGTACCGACGGCCGGCACATGGAAAGCGTGGATTCCAACTCTAGAAGAGTAAAAGATATATTATACGGCTCCAATCCATTGGTGGAGAAATTTAAGGACAATTGCTCTCTGGTAGGTTTAGACGCAAGAAATGAGGGAGAGAAGTGAAGCCCTCGGGAGATATAGACAAGATAGTTCCCAATTTCTATGGCAGCCTCTAAGGGTTCTGCAACATCAACTCCAGCAACCCTCAAAACAGGAGCTGGGTCCAGAGCATACTTACCACACAATTTCTGCACCTTTTTCCAAATTGCGCACATAGGGGAAGACGAGGTGATGGAAGACACATAGTCTCGCCAACAAGTGCGTTTAGCATATGACCCAGCGAACAGCTGTCCTTGCCTGCTTTAAATCCATCAGACGCTCCACAGTATGGTTATATCGATAACGGCCCCATGCAGCACGTTTTAAATGCACTGCGCGGGCGCACGTAGAAGACCACCAAGGTACGCATGTCTGAGAATGCCTACCTGAGGTTTGGGGGATAGAGCAAGTCGCTGCATACAAGACTAAGGTCGAAAATTGGTGCATCAGTTCATCAATAGACAATGAAAGGGGGTCCTCGCAACAGGTGGTAAGACGGGAGTATAATTCCCAATCTGCTCGAGCAAATTGCCAACGAAGGTTACGAAACGGTCGGGTATATGTAGCAGAAGTAAGAAGGATAGGAAAGTGATCACTATCATGTAAACCTGGAAGAACAGACCACATGAAATCAAGTGCAATGGGTGAGGAACAGATGGACAGATCAATGCAGGAGAGAGACTGAGTGCAAGAGTCAAAATGTGTAGAAGCACCTGTATTTAAAATATGAAGAGGGTGAGAAGCCAGAAGAGTCTCCAACTGATTACCACGAGAGTCGCAGTGGGACCCTCCCCACAGGTGATGGTGAGCATTAAAGTCACCCAACAGCAAGCTGGGCGGCGGTAGAGAAGAAATTAAAAACGCAATACCAGGGATACAGAAAGCACGGGAGGGAGAAACATAGAGAGAGCAAACTGTAAGCCATCTGTGTAAATAAATCCGAGCTGCAGTATAATGCAGCGGGGAACGAATAAAAACTTGTTGATACGGTATATCAACACACACAAGAAGCACGCTTTCATTAAGAGATTCGTCAGGTAAAGGATCTGAAGAATATAATAGCATGTAGCCCAAAATAGGGCGAATGACAGCAGAACGAATTTTGGGTTCTTGCAACGTAACACATACTGGGGACAACTGGAAGAGCAACACTTGGAGTTTCCCCGATTGTCCCTAATGCCACGAATATTCCATCGTAAAAAGACATTATGTACAGAAATAAAACTGGCAACAATAAGAAATGATAAGACCTATGGGCTATTAGGATCTGTAAAGTCAACGTGTGGGGGTAACGGTAAGAATGTAAGTAAGGAAGAATGTGAATGTTGCGGAGGAATAGATTCTTCCGAGGGTCGTGAAATAGAAAGGGTAGAGGGAGTCCTGGTGTTCATCGGAAGTGTCTCATCTCTGCAATATAGCTGGAAATAGTGTCTAGCGTCTCAGTCGTTAAGGAAGCCGACGATGCCATGATGTCAGAGACAGGAGAGGCGTTGCAAGGAAAGGTTGGAGGAACTACCGAGGCAACCAAAAAGGTCTGAGGGGGGCAGGAAGTATGTACCTGGAGAGATGTGTCGGCTGGGGTAGAAGAGGCCTGCAGTGTAACAGGAGAGGAAGGAGGCTGGAGGGTAACTATGGAGGAAGACAGAGGGGGAACAGGAGAAGAGGGGACTACATGAGGGGGAGGGTGAATCTCTACCTTCGTGTGAGAGCTGGAAAGAGGGTGAGAACGAGGCTCCAAGGTAGGAGATACATTTTGTGCAGGTGATGGACGAGAAGAAAGTGCAGGTCTGCAAGGTTTTCTAGATTGTGTAGAATAAGAAGCAAGCGAGTGAGGTGAAGAAGTAGAAGGAGGAAGTGGTGTGGAGGTAGGAGTATAAGAGGATAAAACTGCAAAAGAATTAGAAACTAGGGCAACCCCGGAAGACACGGACACAGAGGGACTGAGAGGCGGGAGAATTGTCTAGGTTGGAGGCCTTCGGGCTACCTGAGCATATGGGACATGAGAGAGTTTACCTTGAAGGCTGAGTTGAGAGACAGCCATAGTGTAAGTGAGGCCCTCATGCTCCTTAAAATGACGGATCTCTCGTTCATTACGATAAACCTGGCAATGGCGTGGAAAGGAAGGATGAGGCTCCTTGCAATTAAGACAAGATGGGGGAATTCTACATGACACATTGGAATGATCTGCTGCACCGCAGACCGGGCATTTCACTGCAGATCTGCAGTGTTTAGCAGGGTGTCCAAAACACCAGCAATTACGACACTGTTGGAGAGTGGGAACAACTTGATGGACCTCTAAACGATGGCACGCAATAAAGACAGAGGACAGAAGCTCAAGGCAGTCGAAGGTTAAACGAGTGATGTTACTAGGAAAGTGCCTCTGCCCACGAGCAGGCAGGATGTATGTATCTACCTTGAGGACAGGGAGGTTCTGAAAGGCTAATTGTTCTAAAATATCCTTGCCGCAAGGCAAAAAATCACTCTGTACTATGGTAAACGGCAAGATCACAGTACCACTGCAAGAATTAAGACTAGCGTGCTTATGAAGGGTGACTGGTATGTTATCTATGGAAGCGATGCGGGAGAGGGCATGAGCTTGCTCTGAATTCTTCACTGTTACGACACGAGCTCCACGTGCCGTAAAGGAGCTTTATCAATTTTGTGGTCAGAAAGATAATCAGTTTGAGATGTTGTTTGTAAAGAAGAGAATTTTGTCCACTGCATACTCGTTAGTCCGGTATTCAAAGGTAGTGAGTGTTATGTAGGTAGTTTTTGAGCAGTCATTGACAAATTGTCGTCAGTAGGCTGTCGTGGATGCTTAGGAGCAGAACCGCGGGTGGTCTGACCCGAGGGAGGTGGGCAATCCAAGAACCGTCACACCGTATTCGAGGAAGCCGGACGCATCGTGAAAGTCATGCTAGAAGCAGCAGCATGAACCAAGCACAAGTGATTTGAAGAGAGTCATCATGGGCTTGGCATCCCTAGTTTCGAAGGTTCTCATTATCCATCCTACCATTTTCCTAGCCGATGAGATAGATACACTGTTGTGGTCTTTGAAAGCGAGGTCCTCTGACATTATCACTCCCAGGTCCTTCACATTACTTTTCTGCTCTATTGTACCTGGAGTTTACCTGGAGAGAGTTCCGGGGGTCAACGCCCCCGCGGCCCGGTCTGTGACCAGGCCTCCTGGTGGATCAGAGCCTGATCAACCAGGCTGTTGCCGCTGGCTGCACTCAAACCAACGTACGAGCCACAGCCCGGCTGGTCAGGAACCGACTTTAGGTGCTTGTCCAGTGCCAGGGGTCTGTTGGTAATCCCCCATATGTATGCTGGGAGGCAGACCATACTTACTGTATGGTCTTTTAACGTGCTAGTGACACCCCTGCTTTTCATTGGGGGGATGTTGCATCGTCTGCCAAGTCTTTTGCTTTCGTAGTGAGTGATTTTCGTGTGCAAGTTCGGTACTAGTCCCTCTAGAATTTTCCAGGTGTATATAAAAATGTATCTCTCCCGCCTGCGTTCCAGGGAATACAGTTTTAGGAACCTCAAGCGCTCCCAGTAATTGAGGTGTTTTATCTCCGTTATGCGCACTGTGAAGGTTCTCTGTACATTTTCTAGGTCAGCAATATCACCTGCCATGAAAGGTGCTGTTAGTGTGCAGCAATATTTCAGCCTAGATAGAACAAGTGACCTGAAGAGTGTCATCATGGGCTTGGCCTCCCTAGTTTTGAAGGTTCTCATTATCCATCCTGTCATTTTTCTAGCAGATGCGATTGATACAATGTTATGGTCCTTGAAGGTGAGATCCTCCGACATGATCACTCCCAGGTCTTTGACGTTGGTGTTTCGCTCTATTTTGTGGCCAGAATTTGTTTTGTACTCTAATGAAGATTTAATTTCCTCGTGTTTACCATGTCTGAGTAATTGAAATTTCTTATCGTTGAACTTCATATTGTTTTCTGCAGCCCACTGAAAGATTTGGTTGATGTCCGCCTGGAGCCTTGCAATGTCTGCATTGGAAGACACTGGCATGCAGATTCGGGTGTCATCTGCAAAGGAAGACACGGTGCTGTGGCTGACATCCTTGTCTATGTCGGATATGAGGATGAGGAACAAGATGGGAGCGAGTACTGTGCCTTGTGGAACAGAGTTTTTCACCGTAGCTGCCTCGGACTTTACTCTGTTGACGACTACTCTCTGTGTTCTGTTAGTGAGGAAATTATAGCTCCATCGACTGACTTTTCCTGTTATTCCTTTAGCAAGCATTTTGTGCGCTATTACGCCATGGTCACATTTGTCGAAGGCTTTTGCAAAGTCTGTATATATTACATCTGCATTCTTTTTGTCTTCTAGTGCATTTAGGACCTTGTCGTAGTGATCCAATAGTGAGACAGACAGGAGCGACCTGTTCTAAACCCATGTTGCCCTGGGTTGTGTAACTGATGGGTTTCAAGATGGGTTGTGATCTTGCTTCTTAGGACTCTTTCAAAGATTTTTATGATATAGGATGTTAGTGCTATCGGTCTGTAGTTCTTTGCTGTTGCTTTACTGCCCCCTTTGTGGAGTGGGGCTATGTCTGTTGTTTTTAGTAACTGTGGGACGACCCCCGTGTCCATGCTCCCTCTCCATAGGATGGAAAAGGCTCGTGATAGGGGCTTCTTGCAGTTCTTGATGAACACGGAGTTCCATGAGTCTGGCCCTGGGGCAGAGTGCATGGGCATGTCATTTATCGCCTGTTCGAAGTCATTTGGTGTCAGGATAACATCGGATAGGTTTGTGCTAACCAAATTTTGTGGCTCTCTCATAAAAAATTAATTTTGATCTTCGACTTTCAGTCTGGTTAGCGGCTTGCTAAAAACTGAGTCATATTGGTACTTGAGTAGCTCACTCATTTCCTTACTGTCATCTGTGTAGGACCCATCTTGTTTAAGTAGGGGCCCAATACTGGACGTTGTTCTCGATTTTGATTTGGCATAGGAGAAGAAATACTTTGGGTTTCTTTCGATTTCATTTATGGCTTTTAGTTCTTCCCGCGATTCCTGACTCCTAAAGGATTCTTTTAGCTTAAGTTCGATGCTTGCTATTTCTCTGACCTGTGTCTCCCTACGCATTTCAGATATATTGACCTCTTTTAGCCGCTCTGTTATTCTTTTCCGTAGCCTGTAAAGGGAGCGCCTGTCTTTATCTATTTTACATCTACTCCTCCTTTTTCTTAGAGGAATAAGCCTTGTGCATACATCGAGTGCCACCGAGTTAATCTGTTCTAGGCATAAGTTGGGGTCTGTGTTGCTTAGTATATCTTCCCAGCTTATATCGGTTAGGACTTGGTTTACTTGGTCCCACTTTATGTTTTTGTTATTGAAGTTGAATTTGGTGAATGCTCCCTCGTGACTAGTCTCATTATGTCGGTCTGGGGCTCCACGCATACATGTCTGAACCTCAATTATGTTGTGATCTGAGTATATTGTTTTTGATATGGTGACATTTCTTATCAGATCATCATTGTTAGTGAAGATGAGGTCTAGTGTATTCTCCAGTCTAGTAGGATCTATTATTTGCTGGTTTAAATTGAATTTTGTGCAGAGATTTAAAAGCTCGTGTGAGTGTGAGTTTTCATCAGAGCTGCCTCCTGGTGTTATTACTGCAACAATATTATTTGCTATATTCCTCCATTTTAGGTGCCTTAAGTTGAAATCCCCCAGGAGCAAGATGTTGGGTGCAGGAGCTGGAAGATTTTCCAGACAGTGGTCAATTTTTAACAGCTGTTCCTGGAATTGCTGGGATGTTGCATCCGGAGGCTTGTAGACTACCACAATGACTAGGTTTTGGTTCTCGACCTTTACTGCTAAAACTTCCACTACATCATTTGAGGCATTAAGCAGTTCTGTGCAAACAAGTGACTCTGCAATGTACAGGCCAACCCCCCCCCCCCCTTTTGCCTGTTCACTCTGTCACATCTGTATAGGTTGTATCCTGGGATCCATATTTCGTTGTCCAAGTGATCCTTTATGTGAGTCTCAGTGAAAGCCGCGAACATTGCCTTTGCCTCTGCAAGCAGTCCACGGATGAAAGGTATTTTGTTGTTTGTTGCTGGCTTTAGACCCTGTATATTTGCAAAGAAAAAAGTTATCGGACTGGTGGTATTGTTGTACTTTTGGGGGGGATTTTTTTTCCGGCATTAGTACTGTATTTTTGGTTTGGAGGGAGGCCATCGACGTGGGTTTCCCCTCCAGGAAAGACTTGGGGTTTGGGTACAATTTTTTGCCTTTTTTGCAGGGTTTTTTTTTCCCCTTTCCCGGCACTAAAAAACCTCTCCCTTTGAGTGGCTGGGCTACCCAGGTTTTCCCATGGCCTGGATGTTTTGTATCTTTTTGTCCCCTTTAGATGGTATGCCTGGCAATTTAAGGTATAGCACAGTCTTTCCTGTACTGAAGAGGTACACAGTTCAGGGTGAAAAAGCTTACAGGAAGGGAGTTTGCATTTTCCTTTTGTCATATGGGCATGGCATTTTCTAGGGTGGTCATAGTTGCACGTCTCATCTGTTTTTTCAGATTTCCCATGCCAGCAGATACCAAGTGCATATTATGTGCACAGGCTTGGTTTCCGTTTGCCTTGGGTTTCTGTGACTGTATTCCCTGTTGGTGCATGTTTCCCTGTCTTACTTCTATCCTCCCTAGCACGAACAATGGAGCTCCCACCAGTTGTTTTTGGTAATATATCCTCACTAATGCTAGTGGAGTCCTCTTGTTTGCTATTTCCTGCCGTATTTCTAGTTTGCAATATTGGTTTTATCTTATCTTTGACTACACTTGTTTCCCTATTATGGCTCCTGTCCCCTATGAAGTCATTTATGTGTATTCCTTTCTGCGTATAATTCCCGACTACCTGGACAGCATCTCCAGCTTCACCATTACTGTCTCCCAGGACAGCACCTCCAGCTTCACCACTACTGTCTCCCAGGACAGCACTATCAGCCCCACATTTACTGACTACCAGGACTTCATCTCCAGCCTTACAGTTTCTGACTACATGGCCAGTATCAAGGGCAGTAAAATTCAGCCCAGACTTTTTATGTTCCCATCTGTTGTAGAAAGCTTCCAGGTTTTCTATGAAAGCAGCTTTGATGTTGTCCTCTTTTAATACCCTTGTGATTTTAGTCCACAGATTTATCTCATTTGGGCATACCCAAAAACACTTCCCTGTTTTAACACTGCTTGTAGCTAGTTCTTGGATATCTGCACAAGGGGCGTGACACCAATTTCCACAAAAATGACAATTTACCCATGTGGAAGCCCGTTTGTTTGACTGACCACAGACTACACACAGCTTCATAATGATTTGAATGGTTGATTTACTGCAATTCTACTAGCAACCTCTTGAATATTCTATTAATAACCTCCTTAAATGAAGCTCTATCTATTTGTATTTCTGTTTCTAACTGTTTTTGAATATTGGACAGCTTACCGTTCACGTTCCTGATTTATATTTAATGTTTGTGTTTATAAGGGCGCCTACAACCCCATCCGTTTACAGTCTGCTTTATTGTCCAACGAAACCGTTTGAAACCAGTCAATGGTTCGGACCAGTCAAGGGTTCGGACCAGTCGATCTGATCTGATCAGTGGGTCACTTATTTAAAACATACTGGTCGGTGATTTGAGCTAACACATGAAGGATCTACTGGAAATTATCTACCCGAGTAATATGTGATTTGATTGATACAAAAGTATAACTTGCGTGTTGAAGAAACCGGTGACTGCTGGCAACTCCTACAATGACGAACGGTCGACCTCAACCCTTGTTTATCAAACGCTGTATCTAGCTTTTCTATTTTTTTTTCCGTCTCCACCACAATAAATGCTATATTATCACTATAGTTGACTGGTGGAAATTTTGGAGGAAGGACGCTTTTTCTGTAGTAATAATTGCTTCTCGTTGTGTATATTGCGACCGCTGGTAACTACAGGTTATATGAAATTCACAGTATACGTCTGGTATATCAAGAAAAAAGAAACTAATGAAAGTCACTCCACTCCACTAAGTACCATTATGATACTGGTTAGTTGCTACTACAACACTGTATTCTGCTATTCACTGGTATCACTAGATTATATGAGAGTACACTAGCAAGCCAGGAAGATTATTAAAAACAGCTGACCTGTGGTAAGTTTCTGGCGACTTCTGGCACCTGCCTCTATAGGCTTATCACTTCATTTACAAATTCACCTGTTTTCAAATGACACTTTAGCCTTTATCATCAATATACCCTGGAGCAACTGTAGTATACACTATACACTATGTATACTCAATGTTATCAGGGAGACTTTCTTTCCTCTGACACGAAAAGTTCAATTATTATTATTTTTTTCACACGGGACACAGGCCTGATTCCAATCTGGCAGTAAACTCTGCTAGGTAGTGCACACTAATTCTCCTTTTTTGACTCAGTATATAATGTTTTCCGCCCAAGATTGGTTCCAGGCGCTAAAGGGATGTATCGTATAGGATTGATGACACAAATTAAAGTTCTAGCACGTAAGAGCGACCGTGAAAACACAAGAAAACCCGGAGCACAACGAGGCATGCTGACACGCTGACAGCCTAGATAGAACAAGTGACCTGAAGAGTGTCATCATGGGCTTGGCCTCCCTAGTTTTGAAGGTTCTCATTATCCATCCTGTCATTTTTCTAGCAGATGCGATTGATACAATGTTATGGTCCTTGAAGGTGAGATCCTCAGACATGATCACTCCCAGGTCTTTGACGTTGGTGTTTCGCTCTATTTTGTGGCCAGAATTTGTTTTGTACTCTGATGAAGATTTAATTTCCTCGTGTTTACCATATCTGAGTAATTGAAATTTCTCATCGTTGAACTTCATATTGTTTTCTGCAGCCCACTGAAAGATTTGGTTGATGTCCGCCTGGAGCCTTGCAGTGTCTGCAATGGAAGGCACTGTCATGCAGATTCGGGTGTCATCTGCGAAGGAAGACACGGTGCTGTGGCTGACATCCTTGTCTATGCCGGATATGAGGATGAGGAACAAGATGGGAGCGAGTACTGTGCCTTGTGGAACAGAGCTTTTCACCATAGCTGCCTAGGACTTTACTCTGTTAACGACTACTCTCTGTGTTCTATTAGTGAGGAAATTATAGATCCATCGACCGACTTTTCCTGTTATTCCTTTAGCACGCATTTTGTGCGCTATTACGCCATGGTCACACTTGTCGAAGGCTTTTGCAAAGTCTGTATATATTACATCTGCATTCTTTTTGTCTTCTAGTGCATTTAGGACCTTGTCGTAGTGATCCAATAGTTGAGACAGACAGGAGCGACCTGTTCTAAACCCATGTTGCCCTGGGTTGTGTAACTGATGGGTTCCTAGATGGGTGGTGATCTTGCTTCTTAGGACCGTTTCAAAGATTTTTATGATATGGGATGTTAGTGCTATTGGTCTGTAGTTCTTTGCTGTAAACAAATCTAAAATATATTTAGTTGGGTTAGGCTAAAATAAATTGTTCTTGTTATAACAAGGTTATGTAAGTTTTCTAAGTTTCTTTTGGTGCAAAATTAAAAAAATTACATTAACATTAATGAGTTCTTGCTAAATGACCAGTTTACATATTCAGGACGACATATATATATATATATATATATATATATATATATATATATATATATATATATATTATATATATATATATATATATATTATATATTATATAATAATATATAAATATTTAATATATATATATATATATATATTATATGTATATATATATATATATATATATATATATTATATATATATATATATATAACAAACCTTTACATATACATCATAACACAATTTGCTGTTATATAACACTGCAATCATTAGTACGTTGATAAGAATATATATCCAATAACTTTCCATGTTTCTATATATCATACTGCATAGATATATTCAAACTTGTACTGAAACCATATCATCTCATATCCACACATATAGTATTCTCCTATATACTATACCCTATCAACTTCCCTTAAATATTTATCACTGCACACGACACACTTTCCCCATACCGTATATCTTCCTGTTATTAAGATGCCCTAAAATAAGTATGCACAAATACTTTCATGTTGCCTACCACTTGATGTTAATTTATATTTACAATTCTTAGAACACTGACATGAAATTTTATACACAAATTATTGACAAGTTTATAGCACCTTAAAGGGCGTGGTAAGCCCCCTCTCGCACCATAGTGAAGATGCACTAATCCACTTACATTAAGGTCAATTTCTAATAAACGTGAGATTCCCGCATTCCACAGTACTATTTCTTGCAAGCTCTCTTCCCTCCCTTCCCCCGCACCCCTGTTAGAGACCAGGCCACCCAACCCTTACTAGACTAATTCTCGTAGCCCTCTCACAGTCATTCCCCTATACGTTACAGAAAAATCTAATGCCCACCTATTCTCAGACACTACCTCATTACTATACCTCGTTCTATAGAAGCGTCCCGCTAACGCCTGTATTCTTTCCGCCCCCCACTTCCCTCATCGCCCACGATACATAAACATAAACTGCGACTAAATACGAGACAGCTCTCCTCACACAATCCCCCTGTGGAAAATTTTTAATTTTCCGAAGCTATAGTGCCTAATAGGTGTTTAATGTGTCGATATGGGTCAAAAATGTATTTGAAAATGGAATAGAACCAAGAGTTCCCTCTGCGCCTGCGCGGATGTGCGGGGGAAGAGGTCGAGTCGGGCACGGGGAAGCGGGAGTGTTTTGAATGTAGTGAAGAGGCTGTGAAAACATGGGACCAGGAAATTGGCGTTCAAGGCGGTCTAAGGATTAATATAGGCCTCACTTCATAATAGGAAGTGTCGTAACTGTTCCTGGTGAAGAGTGAGGGAACGTGATTTACGGGACCACCGTAATAAAGTGGTAAATTGAGTGAATAATGGTAGGACTGGTGGTGACTGGTGCGTTGCCATGGAGTGTGTCCCGTGTTAAAATACCCGTGGTTTAATCATCACTCATCGGTCTCAGATCTTAATGGAGCGGCCTCCAATGTGTATAATAATTAGGAGACATTAAACCGTATGGTGGGCTAAGAAGTAATCAGTGATAATAACACCAAGTTAAGAGAATGTGTGAAGTGAAATGAGTCACCATTCTCAGAGTGAGCATCTGTTTATCTCGTGTTCCTGTCTCGAGGATAGTGAAGATTTTATGGAGTTACGACTTCTAAACCGGGACAAACCAACGGATATCTCGTCCTGCTGGAATAAGAACCGTGTTGGTGTAACAGGACATCGAAATGAGATGGTGAATGGAGTAAATAAGGAGCATCAGTCACCCACAGTTAAGTAACCTTTCTAGTTACATCAGACTGATACTGGCCAGTTAGGTATGTTGTTATTGGAAAGGTTATGGGTGATCCAGCTACATCAAGTGACCACCAGAGAATATCTGGTAAGTGGTGGGATTATGTACAAGTGTTTTTCCTTGATGGATATATCCATGCATAACCCCACCCCCCCCTCCCTTCATTCAGTTAAACTAATATAATCTATACATGGAACTCCGTGTTCATCAAGAACTGCAAGAAGCCCCTATCACGAGCCTTTTCCATCCTATGGAGAGGGAGCATGGACACGGGGGTCGTCCCACAGTTACTAAAAACAGCAGACATAGCCCCACTCCACAAAGGGGGCAGTAAAGCAACAGCAAAAGAACTACAGACCAATAGCACTAACATCCCATATCATAAAAATCTTTGAAAGGGTCCTAAGAAGCAAGATCACCACCCATCTAGAAACCCATCAGTTACACAACCCAGGGCAACATGGGTTTAGAACAGGTCGCTCCTGTCTGTCTCAACTATTGGATCACTATGACAAGGTCCTAGATGCACTAGAAGACAAAAAGAATGCAGATGTAATATATACAGACTTTGCAAAAGCCTTCGACAAGTGTGACCATGGCGTAATAGCGCACAAAATGCGTGCTAAAGGAATAACAGGAAAAGTCGGTCGATGGATCTATAATTTTCTCACTAACAGAACACAGAAAGTAGTCGTCAACAGAGTAAAGTCCGAGGCAGCTACGGTGAAAAGCTCTGTTCCACAAGGCACAGTACTCGCTCCCATCTTGTTCCTCATCCTCATTTCCGACATAGACAAGGATGTCAGCCACAGCACCGTGTCTTCCTTTGCAGATGACACCCGAATCTGCATGACAGTGTCCTCCATTGCAGACACTGCAAGGCTCCAGGCGGACATCAACCAAATCTTTCAGTGGGCTGCAGAAAAACATATGAAGTTCAACGATGAGAAATTTCAATTACTCAGATATGGTAAACACGAGGAAATTAAATCTTCATCAGAGTACAAAACAAATTCTGGCCACAAAATAGAGCGAAACACCAACGTCAAAGACCTGGGAGTGATCATGTCGGAGGATCTCACCTTCAAGGACCATAACATTGTATCAATCGCATCTGCTAGAAAAATGACAGGATGGATAATGAGAACCTTCAAAACTAGGGAGGCCAAGCCCATGATGACACTCTTAAGGTAACTTGTTCTATCTAAGCGGGAAATATTGTGCCACTAAAAAGGCCCCTTTTCAAGGCGGGGGAATTGCGGGACCTAGAAAATGTACAGAAAAACCTTCACGGCAGCTAACGAGAAAAAAAACACCCAATTACTGGGGGGGCGCTTGGGTTCCAAAACCTGTATTCGCGGGAAAGGGCAGGGGGAGAGTTACATGTTTAATACACCGGGAAAAAACCCTTTGGGGGATTTGTCCCGGGAATTTTACACACGAAAATAAACTCACTACGAAAGCAAAAGATTGGCAGACGATGCCCCCCCCCCCAATGAAAAGCAGGGGTGTCCTAGACTTTTAAGGAGCCATAAAATAAGTGTCGGGGGCCCCGGGAAAATGTTCAACTGCCTCCCAGTTACAAAAGGGGGATTTCCCAACAGCCCCTGGAAAATTTTCTTCAAGCGGGCATGGAAAAGCACCTAAAGTGGGTTTCCCTGCAGCCGGGCTGGGGTTTGGGTAGGTTGGTTTGCGTGCAGGCCGCAGAAAACAGCCTGGTTGATCGGGCCCTCTGACCCACCAGGGGGCCCTGGTCACGCCGGGGCCGCGGGGGCTTTTGCCCCCCAAACTCTCTCCAGGAAAAACCCCAGGAAAACAGCCCCAAAAATTAATTAGTAGCACCGAAATTGGGGGAGCACCCAATTTATATGGTCTCGGTTTGATATGGAAAAGGGATTATGGGGTCAAAAGGGACCACCTGCAGTGCCCAAGGGGGGTTTTAAATTTTCCCTCACATCCCCTTCTTTGGGGGATCCCGGTAAACAATATAGTTTTTTGTCCCCCAAGGGAGTTTACTTGTATGCTTTATAATGTTGAGGAACATACGGGGTCCCCCCCTTAAAAGTTTCCATATTGCCCGGGGTTTCCTTTCCCTGAATTCCCTTAATAATTAAGTGATTGATTAAAGGGGAAGTTTTTTATAGAGTACAAAAAATTTAAAATCGGTCGTTGGGGGGATGATTTTTTGGGGGCCCTTTTTAATTGCTAGCACATGGGGGTTTAGGTTTTTATACAAGATTTAAAGTGCGAGAATTATTTATAAGGCCCCTACTTAAGTTGTAAAATCAGTGTTTAAATAATTCTCAAAACCAGGGAATGGATTGTTTGGAGTTAATGTGGTGAAATTTTCCAGGGATTTTAGAGTAATAAAAAGCACCCATTAAAGCAAATTAAAAACCATGTGACGAGGCATAAAAAGTGTTTGGGGACTTTTTTTGAATCAAAGCCCGTGCCCCCAAAATTGAATTAAAGTTTTTTTAGATGCTTTAGAGGTCAGTCTCGGTGAGTGGTTGAGGGGAGTAAAACGTGTGCGGGGGGTTCGGCCCTACTAATTAGCAGGCCTCCCCATTTCTCCCGATGAAAAGTATCTTTAAAAACTCCAACTTTTTGGGGAAGACAGCTTCAGTGTTGGGGAACTTTTTTGTGCGAGCAGGGAAAAGGGGATTTTCCTAGTGAAACACTGGAAATAGTTATTTTTTGAAAAGGCCCTCAAAGGCCTTTTTTTCCCCCTCGGCCTTTCTTTTTGACAGGGGGGGGGGGGGGCCTTCCGCCTACCCAAACATACAGTGTAGAGGCTTTTTTGGGCTAGCCCACTGCTATCATGTTTAAAAAAAGCTCTAAAAATCATCGCTTTCCCAAAACCGGAGGAATAACGACGAGGGTGCAGTCCAAAGTGAGTTGGAAACCCAGGTGTCCACACACTAAAAAATTCGTTTTTTCCTCCAAGACACGTTTTTGGCTAAATTTTCGGGCAAGTTTGGAGTGAGTAACAATCTGTACGAGTTTTGGGCATTTGTTTGGTAACTTGAAAAAGGTCTGCCTAAACCCTGTGCCTTGAGCGAGGAATTTGCATCCCTCCCTGAGACTTTCGCCCATATTGACTATGTAAAGGGAAAGGCGAATGTGCGTGTCATTTAAACCATTGCTGTTTTTCCTGTATCCCCAATTCTCCCCCTTTAAACTCAGCCTTTTCACCTCTATAACGCGTGCAGTTTTGGGGGGTTATTTTGGGCCCCGCGGGGACTCGAATATGGGGTTTTTCGCAAGTGTTTGCAGATTTTTTGTAATATTGCATAGGGGAAATTACGTGATTTTGGAAACATTGTGTCCCAAACATTTCCCTATGTAGGCTTAAAATGGGGGAGGAATTTTTGGCCCTCTGGATGCCCTTGAAAATGGCACTAAAAGGGACCCAAGCCACTTAAAACCCATACGCGTGTGTCTTTGTGAGGTGAATGCCCCTTCCTTGACTTTCCTATTTCCCCGGGGACCCTTTAAACTCGTCGCCATTATCAAAATATGGGATAAGGGGGGTTTAGCTGATCCGGGCCCAAAACGCGCTCCAACCCAGCCAGTAAAGGCCCAAAGGCTACATCTGTTTTTAACCCCAGAATGCCTTTGTGAATGTTCTACATTTTTCCCCGGCCCCGCACCTTCGGTGTTTTTAGAACTAGTTCTTTGTAGTGAAAATTTGTCGTTTTCCCAAGACATTTGTGTAGATGTGTTAAGTGCTGGGGTTTTGGAGTAATTAACAAGTATTTCGGGGTTTTGGTAACTCTCGAGCGCTTTTGGGCCCATTTAAATTGTTTTTAAAAAATTGCACGCGACCTGCGGGCCCCACTTCACCCATATTCCCTGTGTTTAGCGAGGTGAATATCCTTCCTTGTCCCTTCCCCTTTCCTCGTTTGGGAAAAACTCAGCCTTTGCCTATATTTGCATGTGGTCTAGAGGCTTTTTTTTTCCCAGACCACATGGGTGCTTGAGTGCCCGTTGTCCTCTGTCCCCATACCCCGCCCCATCTTGCGAGTGTTCCTGTGTGCCTGCTGCCTGCGCAAGCAGGGGGACTGGGTGGTTGGCGCATGTTTGGGCGAGCACATTTCCAAGCAAGTTGAGGGCAGCAAAAAAGTAGCCGGGAACAAGCTAAGGCACCCTTGCAGTTTTTGCTGTCCTAGGGCCCAGCATGTCTTTTGGTAAAAGTTCTGCAGGGGCTTGGCTTACGTTTTTCCTGTATTTGGTTGAAAACAATTTGACGGCTTTTGAAAGTGCTGAATTTTAATTTGGGAATGCCAGAGGTTATTTTATAAACATAGAAATTTTTCTTTTGGTGTTTGGTTTGTACACAGGGGAACATTTTCTGTCATACTTGTGCTAGAAGTTTTTAAGTGCTGTTTTCCCCCAACATTTTAATTGTCATTTGAAACCTGTAAAAAAGACTTAAAAAGGTTTCAGAGTGTGTTTTCAGTGTACCCACCCCTTACATTTGATAAAAGTTTTTAAAAACATGCTCTGCTCAGTGTAACTGAACTTTAAAATACGGTTACATAATTAAATTGCTTGCCCTAGTGTCATTGTTGTGTTTTCTAATACATTTTTTCGTTCAGTTTGAAACTTTACTGCAAAAAACCCCAGTAATATTTAAAATTTTCCCAGTGTTATCTGTGGGTGAGTGTTTTAATTTATGCTTTGTATTTTTATGTGAACAAGCTTACGTTGCAAAATGTTCAGTTTCATGAATCTTTTTTCTCTTGAGAAATTTCGGAAAATTTTAAAAATGTGTTAAGCAAATTTCCCCTTTTAACATCTATTTTCCCTTGCCTCTATTTGTGGGTCTAGCCCCCTATTTAAAATTGAAATTAGTAAAAATTTCCCAATCATTATCTTCTAGTTATAATTGTGAAAATTGGTTTTTGACTATTTGATCAACGGGATTGTAGTTTTTTTAAACTTTTGATACCCCAAATTTTTAATGACGCAGACACGCATGAACAAAATTAAACACTTTAAAAACGCTGGAAACCTCCCGGGAAGCGGGGCCTAGTGTGTGCCTTGAGAATTTTGAGTGTGTTTATTACGGCCACCCGGTTTGTACCATTTCACCTATTTTTACTTAAACCCAAAAAGTGTATTTAAGTGAAAAAAATGTCCCACTTGGTGTACTTGGTAACATTGTCATACTTAGTAACGCGTGGTAAGTGG
Source organism: Cherax quadricarinatus (assembly GCF_026875155.1). Classification (NCBI taxonomy): domain Eukaryota; kingdom Metazoa; phylum Arthropoda; class Malacostraca; order Decapoda; family Parastacidae; genus Cherax; species Cherax quadricarinatus. The sequence goes on along the minus strand of NC_069406.1, from coordinate 963,259 downwards.
GGTTTGTTTAGGTACTGGTTCATCTATCTACAGCGCACACTTATGCTTGAATACAGTATAACATGGGAAACGTTTTGATTTCCCCCAGGATGGACCAAGGATTTTAAACCCAGGGGGATTTTTCTTTTTGGGAAATTGTAACATTCCCCTATTTTTTTTTTTTTTTTTTTTTTTTTTTTTTTTTTTTTTTTTTTAAGTAATACTGTTTAAAATTTTTGGTTTGGGGGTTTAAAGGGTTGTCTTCAGCGTTCATTGTGAGGGTCTGTTTATTATTTTTTCAGTGAGGTACACTAGGGGGAAATACCCCTAAACTATTTTAAAGGGGAAAGTTTCATTGAATTTGAACCTCTTTTTTAAGTGATGTATGTCAGAATTCAAATTTTTAAAGCTAAATTTTTTACCTACTTTTCTCCTCTCTTCTCTTTTCATCTTTGAAAATTTGTGATGGGTTTGAAAGGACCGCCTGTACCATCCATTATATCATTATATGTATCATATTTTTAAACCCCAAAAATACGAGGTCTCGAGTGTTTTTTTGGGTTTGGGGTTGTGTGTCGTTTTTGAGTGGTGGTGGCCCCGGGTTGGAGTTTTGGTTGGAGGTGTTCTTTGAACTTGAGCATTGTTTTTTGTGATCTTTTTTGGGATTTCTGATTTTGAAAGTAAATTATTTGCTCTTGCATAAGCTATAAGGGAAAGTAAAGCGGGTTCTTGTGTTGTGAGCCCTTACACCTATATCTTTCACTGGAAAAAAATGGCAACTTTTTTTATAGGGGAAACCCTTTTTCTGCGGTGAGGGAAAATTTGATGAAAAGCTTCCAGCCCTTTTAAAAGAAAACCCCCCAAAAAAAAATGAAAGGGTAGAGCGTCGCCCTTTAGTCAGACTCACTTGACTCGTACACAATGTGACACAAAACCCGTCCTTGGTGAACAGAGGCTGCAAGAAGTCTTTTTCCCGAAGGAAAAAAGTTTTAAAAGCTGAACTTCCTGACAACACCCCCCTGCTGTTTAAGTGTGCAGGGCAAATGGAAGTGAAAAACAAGTTTCCTAACTCAAGGATCCAATTTGGAAAAAACCAAAAATTTTGGGGTTTGGGGGAAAAAAAATTGCAAAATGATCAATGATTTACTTAGTACCCCTTAGGGGGATTTTGTTTGCCCCGACCTCCATCAGACACTCACATTTTAAAAAAAAGGGCCCAGTTTTCAAAAATTTTTGGAAAACCCCTTATGCTGGGCCCATCCCATTTGCTTCAGGGGCATATCATCAAGCCTAAAAGGGTTAAAGGAAAATCCCAAATTTTGCCCGTTGGGGGGGTTTCCCGTGCCCCTCCCCCGGAATTTGGGTGCCTGGTTTTAAAGTTTCCTAAAATTTGAAATGTACCTTTCCCCCTAAAAAGTTTGGGGGTTTCAAAAGCCGCACTATGGGCCCGGGTTTCAGTTGACTGTTGGGGAAAACACTTTTTTGGTGTGGGTAAGTGTGCTTTGGGGAAAAAATTCCATTTGGAATGCACCCGTTGGCCCTGAAAAGCCAAAAAAATTTAAATGTATTTTAACTGTTTAAAAAGGGTTGGGGGGTTCAGTTTCCCAAAGGGGCTCAGTCAGAACCCCCAAAAAACCTTCTATGTAAACCTGATAACAACCCCTTTTAAAGGTTCTGAGGATGAGGGGCCCTCCCGTCTACCACAAACCAGACTGAGATGAACCTCTGCAAAATGTGCAAAAAACCCACCCCCACTGCAAATGATTCTGGTGATAACCCAAAAGCCTTTACCCACACCCGCTGTGGAGGAGTAGCCTCCCTGCTAGCAAATAGGAAAATACTGGTCTGCCACTACGGGTACCTATGGTCACCTGAAAATTTGGGGATGAGTTTGTCTTTCTCCCAAAACACACAACTACAAAGTGAGACGGACACACAAAAGGTTTTTCCCCCCTGGAAAATTTGGAAAATTTAGTCAGATGCAAGGGGACCTTTCCGAATGAATGATTAAACCAAAAGAACAAAAGTAGCCCTGGTACCTGTTAAAGGGGATGGTGTTAAAGGGAAAACACTAACCCAAAAAGTGCCATCCTCCGGAGAGGCATTTTTTGGATTGCCTGACCTTCCTCAATTATAAAAAAATTTCCCCGAAAAAAAATTTAGCATCTTGAAAAGATCCTGAAAGTTTAATAAATATGTGTAATCAGGATGATGCTTTGAGCATGGGGTGATGTCAAAAATGCAGAATCTCCGTTTTGTTCCCGCAATTTGTTAGAAAAAAGCCCTGACTTTTCCTTCAAAAACTTACCCTTTTTTCTGGCTGCCAAGATGCGAAAAAAAACTTAAAAATAAAGGGGCCTGAAGTTTAAAAGGCCCCCTACAAAAACTATGCTATTTGCTCTTTAAATGTCTGCCCCAAATGTAGCCAAAGATAAAAGTTTTACCAACTTATGAGAAAGGTTTTTAATAAATCCCCTTTCAAAGGATACTTTTCAAAAATTTTCATGGAAAAATTGTTCCATCAGGAAGGGGGGTTTCCCGACCTTTTCATCATATTAGTGCAACCAAAAATATTGAGTCCTTTTTTTGCAGGAATGTTGATTGAAAGATGGAGCACCCCACCAAAAATTGCCTGGATAGCAGTTTTAAAATAGGGTCAACCAAAAATTGTGGGGGATGTAAAGTCAGAAAGAACTTTCCCTTCAATCCCTTCCTTGCAGATCGAGGGTTTAAATTTCAGTATTGGTGTCAAGAAAATGAAAGGGGATTTTTCCATAAAATTTTTAATTTTCTATTTCCCCAGCGAACCCCCGCTTCAACCTGATTTCTTTACCAAAATCGCATCAATAGTGAACTTCCATCATTCTTGGAGATTTTTTAAAGCCAAACATAAGAATATTGGTGGGTCTATAACAAACACCAAAGGAACTAAACTGGAGTTTTCTAAATTTAGCATGATAATGTTCGAAAAAGTGGGCACTACTGAGCCTACTCACATATATGGTGGCCTTTTAGATTTTATGTCTTGGATTTAATACATCATATAGATGCTGACCCCTGTCTAGGTTTATGATTTTTTCTATTTATCACTTCCCAAAAACCCCAAAAACTGTCAATCTTGATACATCTTCGCAATAAAGGGGTAAAATTCAAAAAAGGAGGGAAAATTATTTTCAAACCAGAAAAACAGGGGGCAAACTTTTTTTAACCCCTTGGACAATGGATTTAAAAATTTCGAGCCCCTTGGCACAAAAATTTAATGATGATTTAAAATTTCCACTATTGAGAGTGTTCTCACGATCAAAATGGGCGGAAAAGGAAACCCAAAGGGCCCCCACTTTAAATAACAATTTAAAAACCCAAAGTAAATACTATAATTTATCCAAAAGTTACGGGAATCTAACCCCCTGCCGTAGGAGGATTGGTTAAAACATTTCCCTAATGTAGAACCCCCGGGCCCTGCTCAGAAAAGTTTTTCCCAAATGCCCCTAAAAAATGCAAGGAATAGAAAGGGGAAAAACTTAGGCAACAGGGGAAAGGGGAAAAGTTTGTTGTGGATTAAATAGGTCCACCCCTTTTTAGTTTGGCTTGGGGAAAGGGATAAAAAAAAAATAACCAGGAAAAAGAAATGGCAATGTTGCTCATCCCTTTTTCCCCTTGAAAAAACAAAAGACCCCATAAAAGACTGGGGCCAAAAAAAATCCAGGCATGAAAGCCTTCCCTTTTCATATTTGAAAAAATTTAGAGGTACTTTTGGGAAGGAAAAGGTTTAAAAATGATTAATTTTTTTGAGCCAAAATATTGATGAGAGTGATTGCCTTTTTTACCCAGTTATGAAAAAATTTGATAATGCATTTAAAAAAAAAGGGCGATCAATGCTCCCGGAGAGGATGGTATAACCTAGGGTATTTCTCAGAACTTAAGGAAAGTGCCTGATTAAAACCCTTTTTTTGGCACTGTTTAATCTAGTTACATTGAGGGCGTTTTCCACTTCCCGGACCAAAGTCTCAAATTTTGCCTATCCCTAAGCCCCCAAAAGGCCCCGATACATTTAGGGGCCCTTCCCCTTAACTATTGTCTTTTTTAAAACTTTTTTAAAGAAAAATGTTAAAAGATGTACTACCCGAATCCCGGCACCCCAAATTTTCCCCCCCCTCTATGGGTTCATGAAGGTTTTAAAGTGTGCAGAAAATGTATTTCCAACCCTTTTCACTGTACAACCCCTATTTGTTTTACCCTTTTCTTGATTTTAAAATCTGCATTTGATATTTTCCCAACAGAACCGTTTTTCTACTGAACTAGCCAAAAAAGAAATTGGTGGTAGCTTACTCTGCGGGGTTAAAAGGATACCTGTTAAAAAAAGAAATATCCTCTGTCCTTTACCAAGGCCCCTTTAGAAGTGATTTTTAAAAAATGTCCCTTTTGGTAACCCCAGGGAGGGTTTTTTTAGTTTCCCCTGCTTTTAAAAATTAATTTTATTAATTTCTCTCCTAAAATTTCTCTACCTGCCCCACTAAACATATAGCTATAAACTTGCTGTGATATTCCCTGATCCATACAAAAGGGGTTTTGAAAATTAAAACCCTTTTTAATGAAAATTCAAGCAAATTTTTAATTTGGGCTAGGCTTCATAATATCTTTCCCCTTAAAAAAAAGTCTTTAAAAAAAACAAAAGGGCATCCCCACCCCTCTATTTGGGAGGGTTTAAATCATTAAAATCGTTAAAACTTAAGATTTTTTGGGGTAGTGTTCCCCTTTAAAAAAATCCACTATACCAAGCAACCCAAAAAATGCCAAAGCTAGGCTAAATGCTCTCAAAGCCCCCCGTTGTGGTACAATCCCCAAAATTTTGTTTCTAATGTGAGAATCGTTTAGAATTTATGTTTCATAGCCTTGTTAGGTCCTTTAAATTTATTATGGTGCCCCCCTTTGATATTAGTTGAGGAAAATTCTCTCCCACCCCTTTAAATTTTTTTCAAAAAGAAGTTCGGATTATTCTTGGCTGTCCCGATCTACAAAAAATTCTTAAAATGAGGAAAGGGGGTTTGGGATTTCTAATTTCAGTGTTTGGATTTTTGAAAATTTAAAACCCTTTTCTCGGTATTAGAAAGTTTAGAACGAAAACCCGACCTGTTTACAGTGAAATTTTTCCAAGTTTTCTAGAGGTAAAAAACACAAGAAAAAATGGATTGTGAAAAACGTTTCAATTGGGAAATTTAAATTTTAAACCACATGAACTGTATCATGTAGGAAAAAAAAGACATTTTCCCCCCCATGGAAGAAAGTGTTCATTTTTAAAATTTTACATTCCTACAAGTCCCTCCAAAAAGCTCATTGCTAGTAATCCCTTCTTAAATTCTTGTTAGGCAAACTGTCAAGAAGAAATTTTTCACCTAGCCCCGGGGTAAAAAAAGTTATCACAAGTTTATAACTGTGGATCTAAACAGGGGTCTTTGGCAGGGGTGCATCCCGCTCTTGTTGCCCCCCCCCTAGTTTAAAAACGATAATTAAAATTTTTTTAGTTAGGCATTAAAAATTAACAACCCGGGCGTCTACACTGCAAAAATGAATTGTTTGCAAACCCCAATGGCCCCTAAAAATAACCTTGACACTTTAGCTTTGGGCTCTATCATCCCTTAATTTATTCTATGTATCATTTTAAGGGTCTTGATCAAAAAATGACTCCTACAACATGCTCTTTTTGGGGGGGCCCGGTATAGATACCCAAAAATTAGGGGCAAAGGGGAATTTAAAGTACAAAATTTTATGGATCCCCATCACCATTGGATTTTCTCCTTAGATAAAAATTTATTTTGTTAGCCAAAAAGAAATACCCCGAAGGAGAATGTAGAAAATAACTTTGGTATAACTGTGTTTGCTTTTGGGGAAAAATAATTTGGGGAGAAGTAAATATGAAAAAAGATTGTTATTGGAATGGGAGTTAGAAGCCCGGAGTTGATCTACAACCAAAATTTTTATTTAGAAATTTATGACGCCGGCCCCGAAGGAAGTTCACAAACTGGGCTTAGAAGGGCTGTTGATTGGCCTAAAAAGAATTCTCCCAAAGGCCAAAGGGTTTTTTGACTGGAAAAAACATTTTTTTTTTAAAAAAAATTTCTTAGGGCTATACAACAAAAATTGTCCTATAAAACCCAAACAAAATCACAAACAAACGGCTTTGGGTTCCCCTGGCTAAAACCGCACCCCTTCTGAAATCCAAATTTCAAGGAAAAACCCCCTTTTGAAAAACAATATAGGGCAGGGCTTTAAAACACAAAAAATACTCTTAAAAAAATATTCATCAAACTCTCTCCAAAGTAAAAAAGAAAGCCAAACTAAATATACTACTCCAGTAGATTCACAGACATAGGGGATTAAAAAAGACCCGGAAAACACTCTCTCAGATTTAGGGCCCCCCAAAAATGGGGAAAAAAACCCAATGAAATACCACTAATCCCACTGACACAGCTAACAAGAAAAAAGACCCTTTTTCTCAAAAATAGGATCTAATCTCGCCAGTAAAATCCCACATACCCAAAGCCCAAAGCCGAGGATACCTAGATGGGAATTTCCCCAATTCCCTTTTTCTTGCCCCCCCCCCCCGGGGCCCCCGGGGTCATTTTAAAATTATTTAAAAACACTTAAAAATAAAACCGGGGGGAAACTGTCTCAGTCCCACCATTTCTTTTACAAGGAGCGGCCAATGTCCCTTTGCATGCTTTTCATTACTTTTTTAAAAAGTCACAAGGACTAGCACCCTTTCCCGGAAAATCTCAAGATGGCAAGGGTTACACCAATACATAAAGGTGGTGACCCTACAGACTTAAACAACTATAGGCCAATATCTAACTTACCATTGCTATCCAAAATTTTTGAGAAACTCGTGCACAGGAGACTGTATTCATTTATAATGGCTCAAAACATACTCAACCCCTGCCAAATTGGATTCAGGAAAAATAAAAGCACTAATGATGCAATCATAAAAATGCCAGATCTGCTTTACACAGCATTGGAAAATAAGGAATATCCACTAGGAATTTTTATTGACCTAAGAAAAGCTTTTGGCACAGTAGACCACGACATCCTACTCCAGAAACTTGATCATTACAGTATAAGAGGCCATGCGCTTGCTTATTTCAAATCTTACATTACTAATAGGTATCAGTACGTCACCATTAAAGACACAGCATCAGCACCACGGCCACTTGATACTGGAGTTCCGCAGGGAGTGTCCTTGGTCCCTGCTCTTCCTCATATACATCAATGACCTTCCAAACGTATCCCAACACCTGAAACCCATTCTCTTTGCTGATGACACGACTTATGTCATCTCTCACCCTAATCTTGCCACCCTCAACACCATTGTGAATGAGGAGCTGATTAAAATATCGACTTGGATGACAGCCAATAAACTTACGCTTAACACTGACAAAACCTACTATATTATGTTTGGTAGCAGAGCAGGAGATGCACAAATTAACATTAAGATTGACAACACTCTAATTACCAGAAATAATGAGGGAAAATTCCTAGGCTTATACCTTGACAACAACCTGAATTTCAGCACCCATATCCAGCATATAACCAAAAAAGTATCCCAAACGGTTGGGATCCTCTCCAAGATACTATACTACGTGCCGCAAAATGCCCTTCTCACACTACACCACTCACTTATTTATCCATACCTCACCTATTTGTGCTTGGGGATCAACTGCAGCAACACACCTAAAGCCAATAATAACCCAACAAAAAGCTGCAGTAAGAATAATCACTAAATCCCATCCCTGGCAACACACCCCCCCCACTCTTCATAGACCTAAACTTACTCCCAGTTCAGTACATCCACACTTACTACTGTGCAATCTACATCTACAGGGCCTTAAACTCTAATATCAACCTCGACCTAAAACGCTTTCTTGATAGTTGTGACAGAACCCACAGGCATAACACCAGACTCAAACATCTCTACGACATTCCCCGTGTCCGACTAAACCTTTACAAAATTTCAATGTATGTCAAAGGCCCTAAAATCTGGAATACCCTCCCTGAGAACTCTAGAACTGCAGACACATTCATCACCTTCAAAACTACCATTAGAAAACATCTTATCTCCCTGATACACCCCGTAAAATAACTACACGAATACCACCTGGTGGTTCACTCTTACACTCACTCACTCATTTGACCATAAACAGAAATATTAATCTCAACTTAAAATAATGAATCCTGTGATACTCCAATACTGAAACTATGTACTGTGCCAAAACAAAAGCATTCACATTGCTAAACTCACAAATTAGTATTTAGTCACTTAGCCATAATACCAACTTACCTCATAATGTGTAATATTTTACAATTAAGAATAAAACTAAGTATGCCCGAAATGCCTAGCCATGCTAAGCGTTCTAGTGGTACACTCTGTAATCACAATTTTACTACATGTAAACCACACATTAACCAAATTTCTGTAAACTCAGCATTGTAATCCTTATAGAGAATAAACTTTGAATTTGAATTTGAATTTGAATCTATAACCCACTATGATAACATGAACGTAGATAAGTATGTTTATGGAGCAACTTGCAATGTGAACAGACTGACTGATGTTGTAGTGGCCAGGCTTAGGCTTGGTTACAAGTACTTCTGGCAGTTTGGGAGACACACAGATGATGATCAAACTAAATGTAAATTATGTGATCAGGCATATGGTCACTCTCTTGAACACTATGTGCTTAATTGTCCACTTATTGAGGAATACAGAGACAGACAGCATAATAACCTATGTGACATGTCAAGATATCTTATTAATGAAAATAAGATACCAGATATACTAAGCGAATTTCCTAAATTTGCTTGTAACAGATAAGTGAACTATAGATATGTAGATATAAATCCATATGTATTCCTGTTAACCCTTTGGGGCCTAGTTCCTAGGCCTTTTGTGTATCCATATGCTCTCGCGCTACCGTCCACAGGATGGATATGGGGTGCACAATAAACTAGCCACTTCGGTGGCAAAATCTAATCTAAAATCTTTAGAGAGTAGATCTGAGCGGTACAAATTGTGGTTTAAAGGCTGTGAAAGAGATCTGATGGAGAATTGTGCAGATGGAATGGAAATGAAAGTTTTAATTAATCAACATTACGAATTGGAAGAAAAACTGTCTTGTAAAAGTAAGGCTTTGAATAAATTAAAGGGTTTAACCCAGGAGTTAAATCAACCTATTAATAAAAGGATGTTTTTTTGCCAAACCTCCAGAGTACGGTCTGAGAAATCAAAACGGCGGCAAGAATTAAAATTTTTCAGGGTTTCCCGACCCCGGGCCCGCCAAACAGTTCTAAGGGGTTTTAAAACTTTAAAACTCTGAAGTATCTGTCCCCAAACCAAAAGGGAAAAAAAAATCCCAGTGGTAAAATCATAATTTAAAAGTTAAATAGGGACAATCAATTTACAGGAATCAGTATAGTGGGTTCCCCACATCCCAAGGGAAGGAATTAAAATACCTTAAGGGTAACCCAGTTAATAAGAGGGTTAAGGCCCAAGGGGAAAAAAGAACTGTCTCTTTTTGAAAGGGGACCCTTTTATTTTTACTAAAAATTTTTAATGGCCCATAATTCTGGGGTATTAAAGTGGAAAAAAAAGAAAGAAAATTTAAGATTTTCAACATCTAGAAAACCCAAAATGTATTATTTTAATATAATAAAAAAGAAAACGCTAAGCCACAAGGGCCCATACAGCGCGCAGGGGTAGGGAAAATCATAATGTAAAAGGGTTGTCATACCAAAATTTAACAGTTTTCTATCAATGCAGCAAGGGAAGGCCCCCTACAGTTAAAGTGGGGTTTTTGTAAAATTTATAATAAAAAGGGGACAATAAAGATAATGTTTAAAAACCCTGACCTACGGGACTGAAAGTTAAGGTTGCAGCTAATGGCAATAATTATGGCCTAGCTAGGTAGCCCTTTTTTTGGTGTTTGGATGTAATAAATTTAGGAAAAAGGGCATAAATCCCCAAAAACCCTGCGGCATCATCTCCCCAAAATGGGGTTGATAAAGCCCTGGAGAGCGAAAAAAGTTTTCCCCAAAAATGGGCACATTAGTTGCCCTTTGTCCTTTTAAAATTAAAATTTTCCTAGTGTTTGCCTACCTTATCGGCCTATTTTCCCTATCTTAAGATCTTAGGGCTAACCCTTTTTGTGGGAAATTGGGGGTCACGCCCCTTGTGCCCGATATCCCAAACTAAACCTTTCAACAGTAATTTAAAAAAAGAGAAGTGTTTTTGGGTAAAAACCCCAAAAGAGGGAAAAACTGTGGCTAAAAAACAAAGGGGATTAAAAAAGGGGCAACATCAAAGCTGCTTTTTAAGAAAACCTGGGAACTTTTTACAACAGTTTGGGAAAAAAAAAAGTCGGGGGTGAATGGTACCCCGCCCTTTATACTTGGGCCCTGGGATCACAAACGTAAGGCGGGGGGTGAGTCCTGGGGACAGTAAAAAGTAAAACTGGAGGTGCTGTCCTGGGAGAAAATAATGGTGAAGCGGAGGTGGGTGTCCTGGGAGCAGAAAAAGGTGAAACTGGAGATACTGTCCTGGGAGACAGTAAAGGGAAGCTGGGGGATTTTGTCCCGGTAGTTTTGGGAATTAAAAAGCAGGAAGGGAAAACATATAAATGACCCCATAGGGGGAAAAGGAGCCATTTGTAGGGGAAAAAAGTTAGTCAAAAATAAATAAAACCAAAAAAGCAATTAGAAATACCGCAGGAAATAGCAAACAAAAAGGACTCCCCACAATAGTGAGGATAAAAATTCCAAAAACAACCCGGTGGGGAGGGGGGGCCCCCATTGTTTTGGGGCAAGGGGGGGATAGAAGTAAGCAGGGAAAACATGCACCAACAGGGGAAAACAGTTTACAAAACCCCAAAGGGAAGCGGAAACCAACCTGTGCCCCAAAACTATGCACTTGGTATCTGTGGCTTTGGGGAAAAAAGGAAAAAAAAGGGTGGGACGTGCAACAAAAAAACCCCCATAGAAAATCCTTTCCCATATGAAACAGGAAAAAAGCAAAACCCCCTTCCCTTTAAAAAACTTTTTTACCTGAAAAGTGACCTCTTCAGTACAGGAAAAACTGGCTATAAAATTAAAAATTTCCCCGGGGATACCCTCTAAAGGGGCAAAAAAATACAAAAAATCCCCGGCCATGGGGAAAAACCCGGGGGCCCCCAGCCCCCTCAAGAGGGGAAAAGGTTTTTTTAAATGCCGGGGGAAAAAAAAAAAAAATGGGCCCGGAAAATGGCAAAAAATCGTTAAAACCAAATCCAGTCTTTTCCCGGGGTGGAAAACCCAGTCGATGGCCTCCACCCAAACCCCAAAAGATACGGTACTAACCGGAAAAAAAAACCCCCCCCCCGACCAAAAAAAACCACCCGTCCGATAACATTCTTCTTTTTTTTTAAAAAATACGGGGTTTTAAAGCCAGCAACAAAAAAAACAAAATACCTTTTCATCCGTGGGGCTGCTTGCAAGGGGAAAGGCAATGTTCGCGGCTTTCATAGACCCACCTAAAAAGGGAAAAAATTGGGCAATGAAATATGGAAACCCAGGTTTTCAACGATACGTTTTGACAGAGTGAACAGGCAAAAGGGGGGGGTTTGGGCCCCGTACTTTTCAGAGTCCCCTTTTTTGCACAGAAAGGGTTAAAGCCCCCCAAAAGACCCTAAATGGAATTTTAAGCAGTTTAAAGGGCGAGAACCAAAACCAATTATTGGGTAGTCCCACAAACCCCCGGAAAGCAAAAATCCCAGCAATTCCAGGAAAAAAGGGTTAAAAAATTGGGCCACTGTCTGGGAAAAACTTCCAGCTCCTGCCCCCCCAACAACTTTTCTCCCGGGGGGTTTAAAATTAAGGGACCTAAAATGAAAGGAAATTTAGCAAATTAATTTGGTTGCAAATAAAAAACCCCCAAAGGGGCAGCTTGATGAAAAACCACACTCAAAAGAGCTTTTTTAAAACTCTGCACAAAAAATTTAATTTTAAACCCGCAAAAAAAAATCCAAATAGACTGGAGAATAAAACTTGACCTCTATTCACTAACAAAAGGGTGATCTGATAAAAAAAATGTCACCCTAACAAAAACAATAATCAATCAAAAACATAATTGAGGTTTAGAATGTAAAAGCCCAGGAGCCCCCGACCCACAAAATGAAAACTAGTCCCCGAGGGGGGATTCACCAAATTCAACTTCAAAAACAAAAACATAAAGGGGGCCCAAGAAACCAAGTCCTAACCGATATAAGGGGGAAGAATATACTAAGCAACACAGACCCAAACTTATGCAAACAATTAACTGGTGGCACTCGATGTATCACAAGGCTTATTCCTCAAAGAAAAAGGGGGGGTAATGTAAAAAGAAAGAGACAGGCGCTCCCTTTACAGGCGACGGAAAAAAATAACAGGGGGCTAAAAGAGGTCAAATACTGAAAGCGCAGGGAGACACGGTCAGAGAAATGCAAGCATCGAACTTAAGCTAAAGAATCCTTAGGAGCAGGAATGCGGAAGAATAAAAGCAATAAATGAAATCGAAAAAAACCCCAAAAAGTATTTTTTCCCCTATCCCAAATCAAAATCGAGAACAACCCCCAAGGGGCCCCTACTTAAACAAGATGGTCCCCTACACAGATGACACAAGGAAATGAGTGACTACCAAAGCCCCCAAATGACCTTTTTTTAGCAGCCGCAAACAACGAGAGTCGAAATCAAAATAATTTTTTATGAGAGACCAAAAAATTTGTTTAACACAACCTATCCGATGTTATCCTGACGCCAAATACTTCGAACAGGCGATAAATGAATGCCCAGCACCTCCCCCCAGGGCCAACTCAGGGAACCCTCTGGTTCATCAAGAAACTGCAAGAAGCCCCTATCCGAGCCTTTTCCTCCATGGAGGGGAGCAGGACCGGGGGGTCGTCCCCCCGTTATAAAAACAACAGACTACCCCACTCCACAAAAAGGGGGAGAAACAACAGCAAAGAAATACAGACCAAAGCATAACACCCATACTAAAAATCTTTGAAAGGGGGCCTAAGAACAAAATCACCACCCATCAGAAAACCCCTCATTACACAACCCAGGGCAACATGGGTTTAGAACAGGTCGCTCCGTCTGTCTCAACTACTGGGTCACACGACAAAGGCCAAAAGCCAAAGACAAAAAGAAATGCAGATGTAATATTACAGACTTTGCAAAAACCCTTACAATTACCGGCGTAATAGCGCACAAAAACCCCTAAAGAATAACAAAAAGTGGTCGATGGATCATAAATTCCTCACAACAGAACAAGGAGTAGTCGTCAAAAAAGTAAAATCCGAGGCAGCTACGGTGAAAGCTCTGTTCCAAAGGCACAGTACTAGCTCCCATCTTGTTCCTCATCCTCATATCCGACATAGAAAAGGGATGTCACCACAGCCCCGGTCTTCTTTGCAGATGACACCCAAATCTGCATGACAGTGTTCTTTCCATTGCAACCGCAAGCTCCAGGGGGAATAAACCAAAAATCTTCAGTGGGCTGAGAAACAATATGAATTAAAACAAAGAGAAATTTCAATTACTCAGAATGGTAAACTGAAAAATTAAATCTTCATCAGAGTAAAAAACAAATCGGGCCCACAAATAGAGCGAAACCCCAAACGTCAAAGACCTGGGATGATTATGTCGGGGATCTCACCTTAAAGGCCATAACTTTGAAAATCAATCGATCTGCTAGAAAAATGAGGAGGAATGAGAACTTCAAAAATAGGGGGGCCAAGCCCATGATGACACTTTCAGGTCACTTGTTCTTCTAGGCGGAATATTGCTGACTCTAACAGCACCTTTCAAAACAGGGAAATTTCCACCTAGAAAATGACAAAACTTTCACGGGGCGCATAACGGGGAAAAAACACCTCAATTACTGGGGGGCTTGAGGTTCCAAACCGTATTTCCCGGAACGCAGGCGGGAAGATACATGATTATATACACCCGGAAAATCTAGAGGGGGCTGTACCGAACTTTCACACGAAAATCACTCCCCTACGAAAGCAAAAAACTTGGCAGACGTGCCCCCCCCCCCAATGAAAAGCAGGGGGGTCACTAGCACTTAAAGACCAACAATAATGTCAGGGGCCCCGGAGTTAAAAGCCCCCGCACACATAAGGGGGTTACCAAAGACCCCCGGCAGTCTTCAACTGGGATTGGACAAGACTAAACATTCCCGATCCCCGGGGTGTGGCCCTACGTTGGTTTTCGTGCACCAGCGCAACACTGGTTGATCGCGCGATCCACCAGGGGGCCTGGCACAGCCGGGGCCCCGGGGGGGTTAACCCCCCAAACTCTCCCGGTAAACTCCAGGTAAACATTTTTATTATCTACAGTTGCCTTAGTAAACCCATATTAATATAAACAGTAAAACACGTACCCTTTCCCCGAAGGGTAAATCTGTAAAAAAAAAAGTGCCTACCTCAATCGCCAACCCGGGGGGAGAAATGTGTTTATGTTTGGGGAGAACAACCCTTTTTTTTTGGGGGAGTTTAAGGGCCACCCCTCAGCCTTCCATTACGGGCCCTGCCGGGTTGTCCTTGAACTTTAGGGACCAAATAAATTCCACGATATATCCATTTAACCCCCCCCCCCTTTATTCAGTTAAACAATATAATCATACAGTCCCAATTAAAATTTGTAGCGCCCATACTTTTGGGGGCTAACCAATTTATACTGGTCCGGGTAGTTTGGATAAATTGGAGGTCGAAGGACCACCTGCATGACCAAGGGGGCTAAGTTTTTCTCACATGTCTAACGGGGGGACTACGGTAAACAATAAATTGTGTCTCCAATGAATTCTTGTATCATATAATGTTGAGGTACAACAGGTAACCCCCCCTTTTAAAATTTTCCCTACCCCCTTCCCCTGTTCTAAATCAATGCCCCTTTTCCCCCCTGGCCTACCCCACCTACCATACCCCAAAACCGTAAAACGAGAAAAAGACTTTCCCCTTATTCACAAGAAATACATCACATGGTAAGTGTTTCCTCCCCCCCCACAATCCCCAACTTTTTGGGCTGCAAAAATTTTCATCTATACAACTAATTTAGTACAAAACCCATGTAGAAAACAATACGTGTTTCATTCACCCCCTACTACAACCCCTTTAAAAAGGGAATGCCCCCCCAATACTTTCCAATCAACATCGAAAAACCCCTCCCCTTCCCCACTCATTCTCATTCCAAACCTTTCCCCAAAACACGCCTCACATTTCCCAAACCCTAACCTTAATAAGTACCTCAAAAATATCCAGCACTCCTGTAAATCCAACCCCCTCCCAAACCCCCACCCCCCACCAGCCATCACGCCCCCACCCCCACCAGCCATCACGACCCCCACCCCACATAGCCACACAACCCCCACCCCACTTCACCCCACGACCCCCATCCCCCACACCACACAAAATACCCCACATCAGCCACATGACCACCACCCCACATCAGAACATACCACCACCCACACAGCCTCACAACCACCACCCCCCATCAGCCATCAGACCACCCCCCCCATCAGCCATCACGACCCCACCCAACGCCTATTTCCACCCAACCCAAAATAGCAATGCTTTCATACATACTCTCGTTCCTCTCCAAAGAATTAAACCCCCAAATCTCCTTCACTATCAATTTTATACAAAAGTCTGCATAAACCCTGACAACATATTCCCAAACAAACCCAGGACTTCCTACGCAATCTTCCGGCAGCAAAGGATACACCGCCACATTCCACAGCTTAGTATATATGAGTGTGTTAACCACAATGACCCTCTGATGTAACGTCAAACCACTTGATCTTATTCATCTCAACCTATGTAACACCCCTTGCACTACCCTTTCAGAATTAGCCTCTCTAGCCCCCTTTGCATCCCCCCTATATATCACTCCACAAATTTTCACCTATTCTACCACCTTCCAGCCATACCTATTCCCCATTCCCCCCCCCCACTCAAATACCCACCTCAAGTAATTTCGACTTTACACCATTAACACATAAACCTGTCGTTCCACTAAATATATCTATGATTCTGCCAACACTCTTTAACCCCTCCTCTCCTCCCACTAAGACTATCATATCATCAACATATCCTACTATACCCATCAAACCTCTATTCCATACCCCCTCACCCACCCCTACATTTATCATCCTATATAAAGGATCTTGCAGACATGCAAACAGGATCTAGGACATAGTGCATCGCTGCCTAAATCCTGATCCATACTTCCATACTAACTATCATCCCCACCCTACCATTTATTTGCTCTCGGATACTCGCATCTCTGTATAATGTTTCTGCCCACTTCACAACCTCCTCTCAAAAACCCCTTCTCCTTATAATCATCCATAAGGACTCTCTCTCTACACAGTCATAGGCTGCCTTCCAATCCAAAGTAAGTACACCTCCTCTACCCATCCTATGTCCCTCTATATAATCCTTTATCTTCCCATGTCCACTATGCATTGCTCGGCCTGGCACACCCTTTTGCCCCTCATCAATAACCTCCCCTATAACACTATGCAACCTATTACCTAAAACTTTAGCAAACAATTTATAATCCCTGCACATTAATGACAATACTCTATAATCCTGTATGCTACTCTGTACCTCCCCTTCAGTACCAGGACAATGACCCCTGTTCTTTGCGTTATACTCATACATCCCGTAACCTTCATCTCGTTCAACAATTGCACCAAGAATTCCTTCATGACATCCCATTTTTTCAAATAAATATCATTTGGTATTTCATCGATCCCTGGTGTTTTTCCTACACTCATTCCCTTTAATACCATCCACACTTCCTCTTCATCTATGGACTCCTCTATTACTGCCCTATCTTCCGACCACAAGGTTCTCTGCATACCTTCCTCTAATATCGTCTGATCCTCCATCTTGCTTTCTCCCCATCTCATATAAATATCAAACCACTTATCAACAAAACCACTCATACCATATGTTGTAACTAACCTTTGTCCCATCTTATACCCTCCCACATTTTTATGTACATCCAACTTCATCATGGTCATTATCCTTTGCCATTGCCTTAAGCAGTTCAATACACATGCCAATGGTTTATCCCCCCATGAAACATCCTCCAATCCCCCTCTCACCCTCTCATCATTAAACCTTGCATTCTGCATTTCCAACAATTACGCTTTTATTCCTTCAATCACGTCCACCGGATATACCTCTCCAACACCCTCATAACACTTTTTCAACTGCCTTTCCAAATACCTCTGCAACCCATATTTCCATCGACTTACCTCCCTTCCCTTCCTCATATAAAAACCACGTATTCCAGGCTTAGCATACTCCTCCCACCATCAGAGTATATCACCCCCCCTTCCTCCCATGAGCCAACTCATTCGTCCACCACTCAACAAAACTATCACCTCCACTGACCCCTCTAACAAGCTCACACTAAGTTTCCAATAACTCGGATAATGCCTTGGTAAACCATCCCACCCCACATCCGCCACCACCCCTCTATGATCTGAAAACACGACATCCATAACCTTGGTTTTAGCAATCGATATCCCTGGAGAGGCATAAATATGATCTAATCATCCCGCATATCCCCTACGCACATAGGTATGCTCCATTGTCCACCTCTTCCCCATCACTACACCACCAATCCAGCACTCCCTAAAACATCCGGGGAAACCCTTAACACACACACCCTGCACCCATCGGCTCCACATCTTTCCTATGAATCACACTATTCCAATCTCCTCCTAACAAAGAATAAACAGACAACCCCTTCATAAGATATATTAAGTCAGATACAATAAGGTGCCCCGAGCAAAATCCTCTTTTACACGTCTATTACTATCCACTGGCATATATACACTCACGAAACACACTCATACCCCACCCTATATCCCATCCACGCTCACTACTCTCCCATCTCCCCCTTCTTCCCAATGTAACATTCAAAAGGGACTGACCTTCGCCATTAATGCAGATGCACCTTCCTTCATCTTCCCCATATACCCAGCATATACATGACACCCATCAACCAACAAATCTCATCCATACTTAAAATTATGCTCCTGTAGGAGTACTACCTCTATACTATATCTCCTCAAAAATTCACTAAACCATCTGTTCTTTACATCGGCCCTTAGGCCATTCACAATGGCCTAAGGGCCTATTATCCTGTGTCCTTGTGTTTCTTTATGCTTCGCCCACTATTCTTATCACTATTCCCTTTCCTAGCCTCACCTTTCCCATGCTCCCCCCCCCCGATACTTTTCTTCACACTTCTACCAAGGGTTTCTTATCAGGTCTCTCTGTTGGTGTAAGGACATCATTACTATCAGAAGCACCAGCCTCTCTCTTACATGATGCACCAACTACTTGCATGTCCTCATCACCTTCCTCTCTGTGTACCTCAACCTCAGCCTCACAAGCCCTTGGAGGTTGCTCTTCCCTGCTACCCTCATTACCCACCCCATGAACCCTGCCCTCCATGGATTCCCCATTCTTTACCATACTCAGAGACCTTCCTCATTATGATCAGCCAGTAGCCTTGTAACACAGAGTGTAATGCTGCTGACACTCCATTACCCAAATCCTCTTAACTCACCTCGTCCTCCATTCTCACTGTCTCAATAACCTGAGACACCTCCAGCAACGTTACACACAAGTCGATCACCCTTGGTGGAGGTCGGACGTCAGCAACAGCACTCGCACCAGTTGGTAGCTCTAAGTGATTTTCCCAAGATGGCGCAAGCCACAAGGAGGAGAATCAACACTGTGTGCATTGAGATCTTGAAAAGTGCAGTGTAGAACTCGAACACATCGATTCTGTTGCCTGCCATCTTGCACGACGCCTATGGCATCAACAATGAAGACCTGCATGGCATTGCATTAAACAGCTCGTCGAAAATTTTTGTGAAGTTTGTGGCGGTGGAGATCTACGACAAGAAGGTGGAGTACCAGGAAGTGTGCAAGATTATTAATCCAGGTTTGGAGGCACGGATGTGGGATGTATTCAAGTACTACACTTGGGTAAAGTTAAGGAATGTGCCTTTTGAGGTTGATGAGGAGGATATACGAGCGGCGTTTGATGTGCATGGTGTTATACATCTAGCAACAATGGGACGATGGAATGAGGGTATGTATGCTGGTGTACACGAGGGCACTTTTACCTTTAAGATGACTCTGCGAAGATCCATACTGTCTTATGTGGTGTTGAGTGATTTCAGGACGCAGATATGTGTTACATATGCGGGACAGAGACTTACATGTAGACTGTGTGGGGCCTATGAACATATGGCTGCACAGTGCCCTAAACGATCAGTACCTGAGAATCACGGTGCAGGGAAGGGAGTGGAGAGGGATAGTGAGGTGATGCATCAGACTCCAGAATGGAATTCTGAGGATTGAAAGATATGGAGTGATATGGTGGAGGGTCATTTAGAGGAGTGTGTAACTTTACCGGAGGTTACACAGGTCATTGAAGTCATGAGAATGGAGGACGAGGGGGGTCCAGAGGAACTGGGTAATGGTGTGTTGGATGCAATAAACTTTGTGTTACAAGGATTCCAGGATGATCATAATGAGCAAGGAAGTCGGCATAATGTAAAGGATGGAGAACCTGTGGAAGAGGGCAGAATATGTGAAGCAGGTAATGAGGGTAGCAGACGAGATGTCACTGAGGGTATGTGAGATGGAGGTTGAGGTGCACAGAGAGGAGGGTCTCGATGAGGATGTGCAAATAACAGGTGAATCTCGTAAGAAAGGCTGGTACATCTGACAGTGATGATGTTCTAACACCGGCCCAGAGACCGGGTAAAAAAACATTGGTGATAGTGTCAAGAAAAGTCATGGGGAGGGGAAGGGCAGGGGAAAGGTGAGGCTAGAAAAAGGGATAGTGATAAGTATAGCGAGCAAAGGCATAAGGAAAATCAAGGTCTAAGGCCGAAAAGCCCCCAATAGCATTTTTAAGCGTTTAACATTAAATGTGAATTGCTTAAGGGCGGATGTATACCGCAAATGGTTTAATGAATTTTTCAGGAGATACAACATTGAGGTTATATTTCTACAGGAGCATAATTATAAGTATGGACGAGAATTGCTAGTGGATGGGTATCATGTATTTGCAGGGTATACAGAGAAGCATTAGGGAGGTGCAGTTGTTTTAATATCGATGGCCAGTCCTTTTGGAATTTACATTGGAAAGAAGGGGGAAGACGGGTGAGTAGTGAGGGTGGACGGGACATGGGGTGGAGAGAGGGTGCGTTTTGTGATTGTATATATGCCTGCAGATAGTAATAGGCACGTAAAAGAGGAGTTTGTTAGGGGTACCTTAATATATCATATGCGGGGGTTGCATGTGCATGCTTTGTTAGGAGGGGATTGGAATAGTGTGATTCATAGAAAAGATGTTGAACCGAGGGGTGCTGGGTGTGTTTTAGGGGTTTTGAGGGAA
Organism: Cherax quadricarinatus; assembly: GCF_026875155.1. Classification (NCBI taxonomy): domain Eukaryota; kingdom Metazoa; phylum Arthropoda; class Malacostraca; order Decapoda; family Parastacidae; genus Cherax; species Cherax quadricarinatus. The sequence goes on along the minus strand of NC_069406.1, from coordinate 942,778 downwards.
GTTTTAGGGGGAGCAGGATTGGTGGATGTAGTGGGGGGAGGGGTGGAAGGTGGAGAGCACATATGTTAGTGTGGGTTATGCGGCACGATTGGACCGTATATATGTCTCACCGGGGATAATGGTTGCTAAAACGGAAGTTATGGATGTCATGATTTCATATCATAGGGGGTTGGTGGTGGATGTGGGGTTGGGTGGATTACCGAGGCGTTACCCAGGTTACGGGAAACTTAATGTGAGTTTGTTAGGGGGAAGGGAGGAAGGTGATAGTTTTGTCCAGTGGTGGACGCAAACGTGGTCTAATGGGAGAAGGGGAGGCGATATCCTAGGATGGTGGGAGGAGTATGCTAAGCCTGGAATATGTGACTTTTATGTGAAGAAGGATAGGGAGGTAAGTCAATGGAAATATAGGTTGCAGAGGTATCTGGAAGGGCATCTGAAAAGTGTTATGAGGGCATTGGTGAGATATATCCTGTGGATGAGATAGGAGGAATAAAAACGAGATTGCTGCATTTGCAGAATGAAAGGTTTGATGGTGAGAGAGTGATGGGTGGCTTGGAGGATGTTTTATGGGGGGGATGAGCCATCGGCATATGTGTTAAGGAGACTAAGACAATGGCAGAGGATAATGGCCATGATGTAGTTGGATGTACATATGGATGTGGGAGGGTATATAATGGAGCAAAGGTTGGATACAATGGGCGGAATGAGTAGTTTTGCTGATACGTGGTTTGAGAATTTTTTTATATTTAAAAGATTATATTACAACATAATGAATAAAGATAGAAAAAAACACAATCCCTAATCAAGGAGGTATACAATAAAGAGTTCATAATCATAGTATGTGTAAACTGTACGGCCGTCTCACAGTCGCTATATACACTCCAAGCCGCCTCGCATGTTTATAATTCATACAAAAGTAAACACCAAGTAAGGGTTTTTGGCCCAATATGTCATCTTACCACAAAAATACACAAAAAGACATGTTATATTAAATCGTATACCTCTACCTCCCCCACCACAATAGATCCTAAATAATCATGTAGCTCAACCTAGAGCATATATGTGTAGGATCAGAAACAAGGCTTTCTAGCCATAACATTGCTACTCACAGCGTACATTACATATTACATAATAAAGATGGTATTCAATACAAACATGGAGATGTAACAAAATGCCTGTACCTCTTAGTGCCTGGACACACATTTGACTGTGCCCTGACCCATTCATTACTCATGCCACACTCTATTGTGTCGAATCCATACCCTAGCTATAATCCATATACACCAAACACGCTTTCTGTACTTATTGCCAGCACCCACACAAAATAATGTACAAAAGACAATGCAGACACCATCGTCACCAACACCAACACCTGGTCCACCCTTGGGGAGAACCAACCATGGGACCCCCTCCCCCCCATCCATAATGATATACCGTACTCCACAAATGCCTGGAGTGCACACCTACATAAAACAGTAATTATGACAACGTCACTCAATAAACTAATCATGGGGTAAATGCTTACCCTCGTGACAAAAATATAGTCACAATACATTTGTAATTCCATCTTAGAAGTATAGTGACTTGTACAGCCTACTACAAGGTACAATACACTAACATGCTACCACATAAGAGGCTAACGTTTGTATAAAAATACAAGAAAACATACATATTTAAAAGGGAGCCCTATTCATCAATTACCCACAACCAGGTCTACACTTCCATTCCCAATTAACACATTATGTGAAATGATCCTTTACACCAGAGACACTCACTTCACACCTCCTCACATTACACCTTCTTGCTCCAAACGCACCACTTATGCCCACTCACTTCTCAAGAATCCAGTTCCATTATTGCCCCTTAAGACTGTAATGCCCATAAGTCCCTGACACTAAAGCTACGATATCCCTCCGAAAATCTAGAATACCATCTTTCCCCAGTGATGTCCTTATTCCGCCATTGCGTCCCATAAAATATCACTGCCAACTCCCTGATGAGCTCCCTTACCGATGCACGTCTTAAAATCCACGAAGTATACACAAAATCTGTGACAAGATAACCCACTGCATTCTGCACCGTCACCCCTCCAATCTAAGCTTAAGGCCCTTAAAACACTAATCCCATCCCCACCTACCATACGTAAAACCCTGCCAAACCACTCCCTCGCCGATTCCAACCTCACACAAAAATATACTGCTTGATAAACGGTATCGATATACCCACACGCACACAACACTCCCTACCCTCCTGCACACACCTATTACCCAACACTTCCCCAGATGGCAACATATTGTGGAGAAATTTGACCATTACATCCCTCACCTCAGCCTTCAGTTGTAACCCTTTCAAGCGCCCCCATATGTCACTCCATGCATACATAGGATATATACCTTCAACCCTAGTAACCACCTCCCCACCACCCACTTGAGCCAGTCTTCCTATCTTGACCCTGTGTGGGTCCTTTGCAAGTATCAATAACCTCAACATTCCCTCACACACCTGAGGATCCCTACCCCTCACCCAACGCCCAAAATCCCGCCTCACCCATGCCAACCCTGTGCCTGTAGCCCTCCTCTCCCTCAAATAACTGTTTAACGTACATACCCAACAACCTTTGATGCAACGCCATTAACCCCAGCCCTCCCTGGCCTACCGGTAGGCACACAACATCTCTCGACAACCAGTCACAGCCCGAACCCCAAATATATCGATACACATGCTTCAACAGACGCTTCTCATCACATGTTTCCAAGGCATATATACCGGCCATATGCCATAGCTTACCATGCAATATCACAATCACTACAATGGCACGCTGGTGTAGCATCAAATCCCCTGCATGTAATCCCGCCAATGTATCCAAAACCATATCCACAGCCCCTTTCGAATTCACCTCCCATGCCTCCTGAAGATTTCCCATGTGAACAATCCCACACATCGTAATTTGACTCACTAGGGGCCAACCTTCCCCCTGCTCAAAAGCCCCACCCACTCTGTTCCCCACCCTCATAAGCATAAAGCATAGACTTCTCCCTATTAATTTTCATCCCCGTTGCAACTCCAAATCTCTCCACCAACTCACCCACCTTACTTAAGTCCTCAGACCTCTTGAATAGGACCATGGTATCATCTACGTAACCCACGATCCCCGGTTCTACAGACACCCCATCCCTCATCATGCCATCCCTTATACCCCATCGCACAGTCCTATAAAATGGGTCCTGGAGCAACGCAAATAGAAACTGCGACACAGGGCATCCCTGCCGCAAGCCTCGTTCCTTAGCCCAACTGACAATTTCCCTCCTGAACCCCTGCCATTGCATAAACTTCCGCAACGCCTCACACTCCACACAGTCATACGCCACATGCCAATCTAATGCTAATACCCCACCCTCGACTACCCCCTCACTTTCATCTATAAACCTGTGTATGATCCCTTGCCCCACACACATTGAATGCCCGGGCGCTCCATATTGACCCTCATCCAACACTCTGTCAAGAACTCTTTTCATCCTATTTCCTAACACTTTAGCAAAGATCTTGTAATCACCACACATTAAGGTAATCAATGGGTAATCGTGCACATATTCACAAGACTCCTTTTAAGGGATCATGACCACCACACCCTTTCTCTGCTGTTCCCCCAACCTGCCCATGGTTTTCATGGCATTAAATAAAACCACTAAAAATTCATGCAAACAGTCCCAATTTTCCATATGAAAATCACGAGGGATATCGTCAATACCCGGCGATTTTCCCATACTCATTCCCTCCACTGTCCTCTTAATCTCCTCCTCGCTTATAGGTCCATTCAAATTCAACCAATCCTTGTGCACTAGATTACAACATACCCATTCACCCATTTCTCCTAGCACCTCACAATTAACCCCTACACTCTTACCATGCCTCTCATACCACATATCCACATAGCAACCCATACCCTCCGTTGACGTAAACACCTGCCCCTGACAATACACCACCATTTGCTCCTGAACCTGCAAGCTCATCATTTCCGTCGCCCTGCAACGTTTCCCCTGCTCTCACAATAAGCAAGCTGAAGGTCAGTCATCCCATAAGACCTCTTTAAGTCCTCCTGCAATACGCACCACATCAAAATTACGATTCTGAATGTCCCTAATCAGCTGTTTCAGACACTCGATCTCACCCACCGGATACACTCCCCCCCTCCATGATAGCATTCCTGTAATTGGCCTTGAAGATAATGTAAAACCCCATATTGAAAAAGCCGCTCTTCCCTTCCCCGTTTCTGATAAAAATCCTTCACCTTCCCTTTACCAACCCTGTCCCACCATTTAAGGACATCAACCTCCCCCCTGCCTTCAGCCCACCACCCTTTCCAAGCACTCGCAAAAGATTCTCTTCCACCCCCTTTGTGTAATAATCCAACATTCATTTTCCAATAACTCCTGAAAAGCTTTGGCAACCCCTCCCAAATTAATTCCACCATAACCCCTCTATGAACAGAGAAACTCACATTCAATGCATATGGACTGCCCACCTCACCCTTCGAGATACGTATATTCGATCAAGCCTTGCCGCATAATCACACTTAATAAAATATATGCATCACCCCACCTACCTCCTCCCCTCCCACATCCACTACATTCACACCTTAGAACAAAAAAAACCCTCCCTCTAGGTTCCACATCTTTACGTCTGGCTACTCAGTTCCAATCATCTCCTATAATTGCAACGATTAGCATCAATCTTAAATGGTAGACAAGAACGTCCCTAAAGAACCTATTCTTAACGCCCATGTCCTCTTCTACAGGCCCATACACCCCTACGAATCCCACCTGAACCCCACCCCTCATACCATCCACCCGCACCACCCTCCCCTCCTCCCCTACCTCACATCTCTGCATAATAAATGGGTTGGATTCTTTAATTAACAATGCCACACCACCTTTCAGTCGTATGGAACAACTCATATACACCTCATATACATATACAGTGATCAACAACTCACCTAATGAATTACAATTATGTTCCTGCAAGAACACAATGTCTGGCATATATCTTCTCAAAAAAGCTTCAAAAACCTTACACTTACATGCTGATGTCAACCCATTAACATTTAAAGTAAGACACTTGAAGGGTATAGTGGGAGTTTGCCTTTGGGCCCTTTAACACTTTTAGAACCCAGGCGAGAACCCCCCACCCCCTCACACCCCCTTTGCCTTCCCTCGCACATGCTCAATACTCTTCGAGCCACCTTTACCTCTATGAGTCATATCATGCCATGCTTTCTTCCCAGACCTTTGTCCAGGAGTCAAAACATCCTCACTATCTGATATTATAGCTTCTCTCTTACGAGAGCTACGTTCCTCACACATGGCCTCCTCCTGGGCGTCGGCCCTGTGGACCTCCACTACCACATCCTTAACCAGCCCCTCACCACACACTACCTCCTCGTTGAGGCCTCCCACCTCTGCCTCCACACGCACATTCAAACCAGCGTTAATCATACTAGACGCCGATACTTCCAACAATTCTTGTTACATCATTCACTGAAACGCCATAAAGATCTTCGTTTGCGATGCCATAAGTGTCCCTCAGTATCTCCATCAGCAACAGATGGGTATTCTGCCCATTGAGTGTGCCCTTCACCAGTTCCACACAGTGTTGACATGCCTGCATCCACTTTTAGCCATTATGAAGGTACTGTCACCTGCCACCAGGGGTCAAGAGTGCAGCTCCATGGACGTCCTCTCTACCCGAGGGTTGAGAGACGAATGCATTTGAGAATTATGTGAGATGGGGAGTTATAGTGAGGGAGATTCTGCTGATTCTAGAGGAGGGGATACAGAGGAATCTGGGGCCGAAAGATAGAGCAGTTATTGAGGGACCCACTGATGAAGAGGAAGTGTGGATGGCTTTAAAAGGAATGAGTGTAGGGAAAACACCTGGGCTAGAGGGGATACCGAATGATTTTTATTTGAAAAAACTGGGAGTTTATGAAGGAATTCTTAGTGAAATTACAGAATGTGATAAAGGAAATGGGGTGTATGAGTGTGACGCAGAGAACATAGGTTGTCGTCCTGGTACTAAAGGTGGAGGTACAAAGTAGAATACAGGATTATAGGGTATTGTCTTTAATGTGAGGGGATTGTAAGTTGTTTGCTAAGGTTTTAAGTAAAAGGTTGCATAGGGTTATAGGGAAGGTTATTGATGAGGGTTAATTATTATTATAATAAAAAAGAAGCGCTAAGCCACAAGGAATGAGGGTTAAGAGTGTGTGCCAGGCAGGTCAATGCATAGTGGACGTGGGAGGGTCAAGGATTATATAGAGGAACGTAGGATGGGAAGGCACCCCATGACTCTGTAGAGAGTTACTTTATGGATGATTATGTGGAAATGGGTTTTGGGGAGGAGGTTGTGAAGTGGACGGAATTACTATACAGAGGTGCTAAGGTATGAATACAGATAAATGGTATGTTGGGGTCGATGGTTAGTATGGACCGGGGTCTGAGGCAGGGTTGCCCATTGTTGCAGATACTGTTTGTATGCCTGCAAGATCCATTATACAGGATGATAAATGTAGGGGTGAGTGAAGGGGTGGTAAGAAATAGGCGTGTGACAGGTGTAGTAGGTTATGTATATGATAAGACTGTCCTAGTGGGAGGAGAGGAGAGGTTACGGAGTGTTAGCAGGATCAGATATTTTTATTGGAGTGACAGGTATACGTGTTATTACAACCCAGGAGTCCCAAAGGCCTGTTATCCTGGGTGTAAAGGGAGCAAAATAAACACAGCAGAAAACTTTTGACTTGTATTATCCTTCACCAATTTAGAACAAAAGTATGTACACTATATACACTATGTACAACAATAGGTATTAGTGCACTCCACGGTAAGCAAGGCAGAATAGAAGTCACTAGAGAGCAGACCGTGCTTCAACCAGCTCTAGAATGGGAATGACAAGGGCAGACAGGTGAGTGGTACTCACAACACCTCTGCAATTTCTAAAACCATCTTCTCATTGGCTGGAACCTGGGAACTGATTGAACAATGGGGCCCCATCATCAACCCTTAGTACCTGGTTCGCTGGTTGGGGGAGATAGTCTTTCAATGAGGGTGTGTACATGCGCCGAATGAAGGTTACGTACTCTTTGCATGCCACACGTGTTAATGGTGTAAAGTCGAAATTCCTGGAGGTAGGAGAATGGGTGGAGGGAGTGGATAGGGACTAGGTATTGTTGGAAGGTGCTGGAGCAGGTAAACATTTGTTGAGTGGTATATAAGGGGGATGAAAAGGGGGCTAGGGAAGCTAATTCTGATAGGGTCGTGCAAGGGGTGATACGTAGATTGGGTGGTATGAGTGAGAGGTTTGACTTTACTACAGAAGGTCATTGTGGTAAAAACAATTGTTGCATGTGACGGTGGCATACCATTTGATGCCGAGAGATTTAAGGAGATTGCAACAGAAAGCAATGAGGTTTGTCTGGGGATATGGTTGCCAGTGGTTGCGGCAAACCGTTGTGACGAATTCGATAATGATGGGAGGTTTAAGGTTAATACCGTTGGAGAACAGGTTGATGGGTATGTATGTGAAGCAATGTTATCTAAGGTTTGGGGGGAATGAGGAGCTAGAATAGGGGCAGTGATGGCTGATGTGAAGCGGTGGGGGGGGGGATTTGCAGGTGTGCATGGGTATGTTGAGGTACATATTATAGGTTAGAGATCCGAGTAGTGTGAAGGTGTATGTTTTTGGGAGCTTGGACAGGAGAAATGATATGGTGGAAGGAGAGAGTTTTTTCTATGTATGATTGGAAACGTATTTGGGGGGAATTATGTAAGTTAAGGTTGCAGTTTTTATGTAATTAATATGTATAGAGGTAACCCAGTCAGCTGTATTTGTGTGTGTTATGAATAGTAAAATGTATCAGTGCAGGTGTTTGTCCAACACTGAGTTGTGATGGTTCATTTTCTTAATTTAAGTTTAGTATTACAGCGATAAAAAATGACACATCTGCGGATTACCAGTGCTCATTGTAGGGATAAAATTTAAGGTCATAAATGTTTATTTCATTTTTCTGTGTAAAAGTAAATTGTACCAAGACAGTGCTTGATTCAGCTTTATTATTTATGGTGAATTTTGTGTTTCCCAAGACCTTATTCCCGCGAGTAGCTGCAGCCGAGTGGCTACAGCTGGCTGAATGAGACCAGTGGTCTAGGAGAGGGGTTATTACGCAGAGTATTATAGAAAAAAGGTGTTTAAAAATGTTGTATATATAGTCAATTCACGGGATTTGCTCTGAAATCAGACGCTTATTAGTCGTGAAGAGCAGCCATGACAGGACAGGAGGAGGTGAAGTGTGTTTTTGAGTCAGTGCGGGGAGAGCGACGGCTGAAACAACACATCGTGTAGTTTGGTGTTTGTGTAAGTAAGGGAGGGACGATTTTGGGTAAGTTTATGCTATAGGTTGCTTTAATATTTAGTGTATACTCTCATGATGTTTATTATAAGCCCCAAATATGAGGAATAGTCTGTTTAAGTTTTGGGGAGAGTTCTGGCGTAGTGTTCTGCCTGCAGGCTAAGAGGCCGGCAGAAGGTGGGGGAAGGGGGGTTATGGAGGCTTCTTGTTTGAAAAAAATATGCTTTTTAACTACTAGTGAGCTAATGTGAGTACTTGGTATAAGTGTACTGGTGTTTGGTGATTTTTGCATGTAGTGGGTAGATTATATGTTGTATATGTTAGTTTACTATTAGTAAATTTATATATTTTATAGAAGTGCCTTTAATTGCCCTTCCTAATAATAATATACAGGTGAATTAATTATTCTTGATAAATTTTTGAACAGGTAAAGTTTCATAAAGGAACAACGTGGCCCCTGGTTGGTTTATGTGGTATAATAGTTTACATGACCCTAGACAGGCTGTTCACTCCTAGGTGCCAGTATTTATTTTTATGTAATGTAGTTAATGCGTTACACTGCGTTAAAGGTAGTATGATGTCCAGACAATTATAATGATAGGTGAAACAATATGATGTCTGGACAAACGTAATGAGATATGAGGCAGTATGATGTCCAGACAAACATAATGAAAAGTGAGAAAGTATGATGACTGGACAAACATTATGACTGGTGAGAGAGTATGATGCCTGGACAAACATAATGACTAATGAGAGTGCATGATGCCTGTATTGTGAAGGGTTTCTAGGAGATAAGGTGGTGAAAGGAAACACACAGGGGTGGTCGATAACACGTATATTGGTCGAGTCTTGAGGAGAATATAGCCCAGCTTACCTGTTCTTGTCTGTGCCTATACTGGAACTGAGAGGGAGGCTTACGGGCGTCCGCTCACATGCGTCACTGCGTGATGTCACACATGCTAGCCACTGAGCCTAACTAGATGGGGAGCTTATATATAATGTGGATGATACACGTACGATATACTACACAAGTATATCACAAGGGAATTCAACACTACTGAACAGAATTTATGGCACACTAACCATCAGGTATGACTTCATCCCAAGTTTCACTATTGGGGTTGATTGTGGCTATCAAGACATCAAGTATTTTCTTATTTGTTCGTTCAGCCAAACCATTACTTGCAGGATGATGAGGAGCAATGGTTGATTTAGAGATCTTGTACAAAGTACACAACTTTTCAAGAATCTCATTACAGAATTCACCTCCATTATCTGTTACTAGGGATTTAGGGGTGGTATGTCTGTAGATTATACGCTCTTTAAACACTTTGGCTACAGTCTCGGCAGTCTTATCTGCAATAGGCACTAACAGTACCTGGTGAAATGGTCTACCATGACGCACAGATGTTTATTGCCCTGAAGAGAGCAATAAAAATTAGTTAACAAGTCTAGGGCAACTCTTTCCCACGGTTCACTAGTGGTGGGATACACCTGGATAGGATTAGGGCCATTAACATTGCCTTTATGCTGCATACATACACTACATCTCTTGACATACTCGGTGATGTCAGTTGCCATATGTGGCCAAAAATATTTCAGTCTGGCTTGTTTAACAGAACGATCCATATTAGGGTGAGCAACATCTGGTGCACCATGAACTAGCTATAGGGCTACATTCACTAGTGACTGTGGAATTACTAATTGGTATACCCTTCAGCTTGGAGTACCCAACTCGGCTGTTCGATGCAGTAATTCTTGGTTCATAACAAAGTCATTGATGGGTGCTGGTGGCTTCACAGTCAGAATAAGATCTTCCTGGAGCAGGAATCGGATCACACCAGATCACATGGGATCTGTTCTTTGAGCATTCTTTACGTCCTCGGCAGTAAATGGGGGATCAGCTGTTACTACGCTATGTTGCAATAGAGCATCTGCAGCTACATTTGATCTGCAAGGCAAGTATTCAAAGGTGGGGTTGAGCTCTTGGATGGTCAAGAACCACCTGGCTAATCTTCCAGTAGGGTGTTTGTTCTGGAATAAGAGTATCCGTGCAGCATGATCTGTCAAGACACGGATAGGGTACTGGTATACGATATCTTGGAAGTGCTTCAAAGACCACACTATGGCTAAGGCTTCTTGCTCAGTTACTATATAATTTCTTTCAGCCTCCATGAGGACACGACTAGCAAATGTAACTGTGTTGTACTTGCCATCAGTCTTCTGAGGTAGTACAGCACCTATACCATGAACTAGCATCAGTTGTCAGATAGAAGGGCTTAGAAAAATCTGGGAATTTCAAGGCTGGAGTGGAAGTTAGCTTTTCTTTTAGAGTTTGAAATGTTTTTTCTTGACAGAGGGTCCAAACGAAAAAAGCGTCTTTCTTAAGCAACTCAGAGGAGCTGCTATGGAAGAAAAATTGGCTATGAAAGATCTATAATAACCTGCTAAGCCCACAAAGGATCTTACAGCATCAGCAGTTTTGGGAGATGGAAAATTTTACACAGCAGTAGCTTTACTATGGTCAGTCATAATAACCCCTCTAGGAGTGACAACATAACCAAGAAACTTGATCTCTGATCTGAAAAATTGGCACTTTGATAGTTTGATCTTCAAATTAGTTTCTTCAAGCTTACTTAGCACCACAACCAGTCTTTCCACATGCTTGTCCACGTCCTCGGACATGACGATTACATCATCTAGGTGCACCATAAGCGCGTTGACTATGAGGCCTCTAGCGAATGTGATAGGTGAAGAGCATAATCCATATGCCATACGGAGGAAGTGATAATGACCAGTAAGAGTGGATAATGCTGTTAGCTCTTGGCTGTCCTTGTGGAGAGGGACTTGTCAAAACCCTTGTATCAAGCCTAGGGTCGAAAAACTTTGTTATCTCCGATGTTGCATAAAAGGTCACCAAGTACAGGAAGCAGGAAGCGATCTGGAATTGTTTTTGTATTTAACTTCCTAAAGTCAATCACTGGGCACCAACTACCATCCATTTTAGGTACTAAGATCAAGGGCGCATTCCAGGGTGAATTGCTAGGTGCAATAACACCTTCATCAGGCACCTGATTGATCAACTCTTCTGTGACAGCACCCTGTGAATGCAACATTCTGTACGCAGGTATATGAATAGGTCTGGTACCAGGTTCAAGTAGGATATGATGGGACAATAAGTTCGTCATACCCATCTTCTCACATGGAAAGGCGATGGCTTTGTGATGTTTGTTCATCAGACTCAACAAGCGCCCGACCTCATCTAGGAAGTCAGTGGGAGCTAAGTCTTTCTCCTCAATTGATGGGGTAGACTGATCCGGTGGAGTGGATGGGCTTTCCCCGGCTGAAATAGCACCAACCCACTGGTCAGGTGTCAAATCATCTTCTGCATGCACAAGGTAAGGGTAATGAACAAGTTCTGCAATATTGGTATTCGCTTTGAGTTGAACACTGTGACCAGAAGTGTTAGCAAGGAAGAGATGTATCTTACTATCCTGTACAACATGTAAGGATGGCTCGACGCAAAAAAACCTTTACTTTACAAGAATCACCGTTGTGGCATGCAAAGAGTACGTAACCTTTATTCGGCGCATGTACACACCCTCATTTACAGGCTATCTCTGGTTTGGAAATAGGGTAGTTGATGAGTGGAACAGTCTACCTAGTTGGGTTATTGAGGCTAGGACTTTGGGTAGTTTCAAATCTAGGTTGGATAAGTACATGAGTGGGAAGGGTTGGATTTGAGTGGGACTTTCACATCAGAGCTTATTTCTTGGGTAGCATTGAAAATTGGGTTGGGTAAATGTTTTGTTAGTGGGATGAATTGTAAAGGACCTGCCTAGTATGGGCCAGCAGGCCTCCTGCAGTGTTCCTCCTTTCTTATGTTCTTATGTATGTAACCAGCGAACCAGGAAACTATGGATTGACGATGGGGCCCCATCGTTAAACCAGTATCCAGGTTCCAGCCAATGAGAAGATGGTTTTGGCAATCGCAGAGGTTTATATGGGTACCACTCTTCTGTCTGCAGTTGTCATTCCATTCTAGAGCTGGTTGAAGCACGGTCTGCTCTCTAGTGGCTTCTATTTTGCCTTGCTTACCGTGGAGTGCACTAATACCTATTGCTGTACATAGTGTATATAGTGTACATACTTCTGTTCTAAATTGGTGAAGGATAATATAAGTCAAAAGTTTTTCTGCTGTGTTTATTTTGCTCACTTTACACCCAGGATAACAGGCGTACGACGTTATCACCATCTGGAACATGAGGTACAACAAAAGACACTCGAGTGAGGGCACTAGCCGTGACAGAGACTTCTTTTTGCAGAAGGCGTGTGACATCGACAAGAGATGGCATTACTGCTGCACTCTAACAGCACCTTTCAAGGCAGGTGAAATTGCCGACCTAGAAAATGTACAGAGAACTTTCACGGCGCGCATAACGGAGATAAAACACCTCAATTACTGGGAGCGCTTGAGGTTTCTAAACCTGTATTCCCTGGAACGCAGGAGGGAGAGATACATGATTATATACACCTGGAAAATCCTAGAGGGACTAGTACCGAACTTGCACACGAAAATCACTCACTACGAAAGCAAAAGACTTGGCAGACGATGCACCATCCCCCCAATGAAAAGCAGGGGTGTCACTAGCACGTTAAGAGACCATACAATAAGTGTCAGGGGCCCGAGACTGTTCAACTGCCTCCCAGCACACATAAGGGGGATTACCAACAGACCCCTGGCAGTCTTCAAGCTGGCACTGGACAAGCACCTAAAGTCAGTTCCTGATCAGCCGGGCTGTGGCTCGTACGTTGGTTTGCGTGCAGCCAGCAGCAACAGCCTGGTTGATCAGGCGCTGATCCACCAGGAGGCCTGGTCACAGACCGGGCCGCGGGGGCGTTGACCCCCGAAACTCTCTCCAGGTAAACTCCAGGTAAACTAGTTGCAAGTAATCGTTTTCCGACAAGGCGTCCCCTGTGGAGGAACTACTACTTGAACTAGCAGACATTGCAGGGATAGGCTCAGCACTCAAGGTAGTCTGTGGGTCCTCGGACACCTGAGACAACTGCACACTATCTTGCATGCCTGAAGTTGTAGGTGGGACACAGAAAGGAGTGACAGAATTACCAGTGCCTGATCACTTGGGTACGCTACAGGAAACTGTGCTGGCTTGTAAGGACTTAATCCAAACTTCGCACTCTGTGGCAGTATGGCAGATCCCGGATCCAAGCTGGTAACCTCAAATTGGTACAGTCAAGTCATCAGTTTGAGCATGCCATCGGTAAGGATCAAGCACAATGCATAAATCTCTCATGGAAGCAAATCCCAGTAGAAGATCACCAGGGAAACTAATCTGGTCGATAACAAGGAAGGAAGCAGTAAAGTCTCGACCTTGGATAGAAAAAGTGAGGGAAGTCTGACCTCTGACACGCAGGTGAGAACCAGATACTACGCTAAGGGAGGACACAGGAGTTGGTTCTGTGAGAAGGACATGTTTTAACCGCTTATCCTTAAACAAACTAGGCCTGATAATATTGATTTGCAAACCAGAGCCCATGAACACATAAACGGGCACATGAAGAACAGATGCTTTTATTAAGGGACCTATCATTGCATTGGAAGTAATGTGCAAACAAAAAGGAGGGTTGTCATCAGAGAAGGTTTGTCTCACTTCATCCCCAAAATCATCATCGTCAGGGACATGTGAAGCAACATCAACAAGATTATCGTTCTCGAGAGTGCTTAAGGCATCGAAAAAATTACAAACAGGAATGGTGTACTCATTATCACCTACTGTCACCACGGGGCAGTTTGACTTGGGCGCTCAAATTCCCCCGAACGGAAAGACTGAGCCTGGGTCTGATTAGTCTGAGAACCATGACCACTCTTTCCTCTCCTGGTTCTGCGGAAGGAACGGCCATGGAAAGATCCAGAGTACCTCAGGTTGTAGAGGGCATTGCACTTAGACACGTCATGACTATGTATTATATGATAAGTTCAGTATGGTAAATTGGACTGGCAGCCATCATCATTAGTACGACGCCTCTTAGAGTGACTATCTGGACAACTAACTGCAATATGGCTTTTGTATCCACAGTTATAGCGAGTTCTCCTGGTATGGGTACTGTAAGTACTGCGAGCACTACGACTAGTTAGTTCATGGCAGATGATGTAGACCTGCGGTAGGGGAAGGTTCCCTCGGGACACAATTCATGCACTTGAATAAGAGCTGCAAGCGATGCCATCTTGACAGAGGACTGGAATAATACATATACATGGAAGCAGGCGGCATTAACTGCTTAATAGATCCAAAAGCTGCTAGTTTAGCATCAGACACAAGAGAACGTTTATCCTTGTCTGGTAGGAAGTCGGAATTTTGCCCTGCTTTAATGAATTAGGACATAAGGTTATTTAAAAGAAGTGGCCTAGGTACTGCATTCACTAGTTCCCTAAGGACAGTGTATGGGCCAGTCAATTGCACAGGTTAAGATAATTATGTATCAAAGTCTCATATTCCGCCCACATAGTGAGGTCCTCAAAGTCACTCATCTGGATCATGTTAGTGATGTTCGTAGCGGCTGGTGATCTAGCTAGACTTTCCTTCCCAATACTAATGATACAGTTCTCGGATGGGATACCATCCACCGAGGCATTCACCCTAGCACGAACGGCATTAAACCAAGCTTCCAGACTGGCTGGATCCACAATGAACAGAGGCACAGCATCATAAGGGTCATGAGTAAAGTTCCGCAGTCTCATGGTCTGAGTATGTCTGTGATTCGGTCAGGGATTAATCGGGTTTTGTACTGAATCATTATAGCTTGGACTGACAGAATTTACTAAATTATCACCCGAAGGTACTTGAGACATGATTGCAAGAATGGACACGAGAATACTAAAAGCAAAATGATAAAAGAAATATGGCGCAATATAGCTTAAATGGAATTAAAAATGCTTAATTGATGTGAATAAGTAACGAGAATGTACAAGACACTGCAGAGCAAGAAAAACTATATACCTGATGTTCAGTATGCCATAAATTCTGCTTACAATGCTGCTATAGGTGACACTCCACATTATGCATTGTAGGGTGTAGATAAGCGTTTGCCTTGCGAGTTGTTATATCTCACGCCAAAACCAAATTACAACTTTGACGTACCAGCTTAGCTCAAGGTGTTTTCAGAGAAATCAGAGAAGCGCTCCATAAATCAACAGCAGAATTTACAAGAGTCACTAATACCTGAGCTAAGCCAACCAAGATTAAAGTAGGTTCGAGAGTTATGGTGACCAAAAATAAATAACAAAAAGGCACAATACCGTGACTGGAACGATACACAAATAACCCGCACATAAAAGAGAGAAGCTTACGACGACGTTTCGGTCCGACTTGGACCATTGACAAAGTCACACTAACAGAGGTGGAGCAGGACGGCTATATATAGGCAGGAAGAGGTGGAGGTGGTAGTAGTAGTAGTAGTAGTAGTACAAGAATTGTATATAATACCGACAAGATGAAATTAAGACACATGCACAACACCCGGGCATCCCCATCGTAGACGTTTCGCCATCCAGCCAGCCACTGGATGGCGAAACGTCCACAACAAAGACAACCAGACGCCGCACATGTGTCTTAATTTCATCAGTAGTTGTAGTAGTAGTAGAAGAAGAAGAGGTAGTAGTAGTGGTAGTGGTAGAAGTGGGAAATAAGGATGACGAGCCAGTCAAAAACAAAGGAAGGGGAGCACTGCAAGAGAGCTAGAAACCCACAGAGGGAGAGCAAGCGCACCGAGGTGCGTGAAAGGGGAAGTGGTGAAATAAAATAAATGAAGAAGGAACAGAAACACGAGACAGGAGAGAGAAAGACAACCCAGAGGAGAAAGGAAATAGGAAAGGGGAAGAGGAAGAAGAAAAATAAAGAAAAAATGAGGATTCAGGTTAAGTCACGGGTGTTCTGAAGTTTGGAGCATTTTACAATGTAGTGGGAGAGGAAGGCATCTACAGAGACGAAGCCAGGGTTAAGGTTCATACAAGGAAAGTTGTGTATTAGAGAGGATTCAACTAGACGGCGACTGTTCGAGTTGGAAGTAGGGAAGACAGTTTTAGCACAAGACCAGTCAATAGGATGGCTATGATCTCTGACGTGACAGAAAAGAGCATTGTTAGTGTCGGCAAGCCTAACACTATTTTTGTGCTCCCTAAGTCTGTCAGAAAGAGATCGACCAGTTTCTCCGAAGTATTGAAGGGGACAGGAGGAGCAAGAAATAGAGTAGACACCAGGAACATCTGTAGAGGGAGGAGAGGTATGAACGAGATTAGTGCGAAGAGTGTTAGTCTGGCGGAAGGTAAGCTTGATGTCTAAGGGACGGAGAGAATTGTTGAGATTAGAAAGACCGGAAATGTAGGGAAGGCAGAGGATAGAAGAGTTCCCATGAGTAGAGAGTTTGGGAGAGAAGAAATTGCGTTTAGCACGTGAGAGGGCAGAGTCTATGAAATGGGAAGGGTAGCCAAGACGGGAGAACGAATTATGAAGAGTGGAAATTTCTGCTGGAAGGAACTGAGGATCACAGATGCGGAGGGCACGGAGAAAGAGGGAGATAAGAACACTTTTCTTGACAGGGGAAGCATGATAGGAAAAGTAGTGAACGTACATGCCACTGTGCATAGGTTTACGGTACGGAAAAGAAAAAACCTGTATCTGAGCGGTGGACATGGACATCAAGGAAAGGAAGCAAGGAATTAGATTCCCATTCAGCTTTAAACTTAATGGAAGGGGCAAGATTATTAAGGGCTTCAAGAAAAGGTTGGAAGAGACTGGAGTCATGAGGCCACAGTGCAAAGATGTCATCCACATAGCGGAGCCAGAGTGAAGGTTGCACATCGAGGGTAGGAATAAGAACAGTCTCGAAGTATTCCATGTAAAGATTAGCAAGGACAGGAGAGAGAGGAGAGCCCATAGCGACACCGAAGGTTTGAGAATAATATTTCCCTTGGAAGGAAAAGGAGTTAGAGTCCACACAGAGGCGGATCAGATCAAGAAAGGCATCAGTGGGGATAGGGAGATGAAAAAAACCCTTCAGGGGCCCTTCTCTCTAAGGAAATCAAGGACATCATCAAGAGGGACATTGGTGAAGAGGACTCAACGTCAAGACTAAGCATCTTACAGGTTGGGAGAGAGCGAACCCGTTCAATGAAGTCTTGAGAGTGACGGAGGTGGACAGGAGAAAAAGTACCAAGAAAGGAGTGAGGTTTTGGCCAGCCAAGAAGCTAGAGAATAAGAGACAGAACCTCTAGAGGATATGATAGGACGAAGAGGAATATCAGGTTTATGAGTTTTGGGAAGGCCATAGAAATAGGGAAGAGATGGACAGATGACACGAAACCGTTGAACAAGGTCAAAGTCAGGAGGACAGAGGTCGGAGAGAGTCCTTAGTTTTTTGTTGAAAGTTCTCTTGATGCGATCAAGAGGGTTCGAAACGAGAGGAGTGTAGGTGCGTGAGTCAGAGAGCAAGACATCAGCTTTACGGAGGTAATCCTCGCGATCAAGGATAACTACCGAATTACCTTTGTCAGAAGATAGTATGACAATGTTAGTGTTGGATTTAAGAGAAGAAAGGGCAAGTTGGTAACGGCGTGGAAGGTGGTGATTCTTGGAAAACAGACTAACAAGAGCAGGAAGGAGAGCTCCACGAAAAGTGGACAAGTCAGGAAGATTACTACTACTACTACTACTACCTCCACCTCTTCCTGCCTATATATAGCCGTCCTGCTCCACCTCTGTTAGTGTGACTTTGTCAATGGTCCAAGTCGGACCGAAACGTCGTCGTAAGCTTCTCTCTTTTATGTGCGGGTTATTTGTGTATGGTGACCAACTTTAACAAAACATCTGCAGTGCCTAAGCTCGATCAAAAGTTTGTTGGTCCTTATCGAGTAGTTGAACATAACAATGGCAATAAGTATAAGGTTAGAGAAACTAGTATGGGTCACTATAAAGAATCACATTTAAATCATATGAAATTAGTATGCGATGTTAATGATGTTCCTACCCAGACTAATGTGACAGACGCTGACAATCCTCCTGACTCTGTACCCTCTGCTTCTAAAATTCAGTCAGACGAACAACCTGAATGTCGTTATTCCCTACGTACATGACAAGTATTGAGAAACCCTCAAGTATCCTTTGTAAATATCAGTTCAGATCTGCCTCAATCACGGCATGTGTTAGCCATTGCAAAAGAATTCGATCCACCTAAAGATGATAATATTCTGCATAAGTAAATCTTACTCTAGCAGAGTTGAGTTTAAATGTACATAGCCCTGTATAATTAGATGATTAAGTTAAAAGAAATTGTCAACTGTGTATGTTGTTATTAAGTGACCAGTTTCCAAAATTTTCTTTTGTGTTCACATTCCCTCTGAATTCTGAGACTTGTGTGTGCCAAGTCTGTCTTTTCTGTTAAACACTTTCTCCTTTGCAAATATACATTCTTCCCCAGAATCTGTAAAGTACATGAATACAGATCCCATGTATATTGGCAGAGTCTTGAGAGAAGTATAACCCAGCCTACCTACTCTTGTCTGTGCTTATACTGTAACTGAGAGGAGGCCTGCAGGTGTCCGCTCACATGCGTCACTGCATGACATCACACATGCTAGCCACTGGGCCTAACTGGATAGGGAGCCTATATATAATATGGATGATACACATATGATATGCTACACGAATATATCACAAGGGAATTCGGAAACACTACTGACACCTGGACAAACATTACATGTGAGGCAGTATGATATCTGGACAACCATAATGACTGGTGAGACAGTATGATGCCTGGACAAACATAATGACTGGTGAGGCACAGTGTGATGTCAGGACGAACATAATGACTGGTGAGACAGTATGATGACTGGACAAAACATGACAGGTCAAAATTACATAGACAGTGATAATATGATGTCTGGACAAACATGACAGGTGAGGCAAATTGATGTCTAGACAATGTGATACAGTATGATGCCTTTACAAACATGACAAGTGAAGGTAGTATTATATCTGGACAAACATAATTACAGGTGAAGCAGTATGTTATCTAGACAAACAAGACAGGTGATACAATATGATATCTGGACTAACATGGTAGATGAGGCAATGTGATGTCTGGACAAACATGATGACAGGTGAGTCAGTATAGTGTGTAAACAAACCATCGTGACCACATGTGAGTCAGTATGGTGAGTAAACAAACCATCGAGACCACGCGTGAGTCAGTATGGTATGCAAACAAACCATCGTGACCACACATGAGTCAGTATGGTATGCAAACAAACCATCGTGACCACACATGAGTCAGTATGGTATGCAAACAAACCATCGTGACCACACATAAGAACATAAAAACGTAAGAAAGAAGGAACACTGCAGCAGGCCTACTGACCCATGCGGAGCAGGTCCATGTCCACCCCGGATTAGCTCAATGACCCACCCAGTCTGGTAACCTCTACTCAAGGAAGGAGCACGACACCGGACCCAGCAGCACAAGCTAGTCAGGTCTAACTCAGTATGGTGTATAAACAAACCAACATGACCACACATGAGTCAGTATGGTATGTAAACAAACCATCATGACCACACATGAGTCAGTATGGTATGTAAACAAACCATCATGACCACACATGAGTCAGTATGGTATGTAAACAAACCATCATGACCACACATGAGTCAGTATGGTATGTAAACAAACCAACATACCACACATGAGTCAGTATGGTATGTAAACAAACCATCATGACCACACATGAGTCAGTATGGTATGTAAACAAACCAACACATAGACACTGCCACACATGAGTCAGTATGGTATGTAAACAAACCATCATGACCACACATGAGTCAGTATGGTATGTAAACAAACCAACATGACCACACATGAGTCAGTATGGTATGTAAACAAACCATCATGACCACACATGAGTCAGTATGGTATGTAAACAAACCAACATGACCACACATGAGTCAGTATGGTATGTAAACAAACCATCATGACCACTCTTGAGTCAGTATGGTATGTAAACAAACCATCATGACCACTCTTGAGTCAGTATGGTATGTAAACAAACCATCATGACCACTCTTGAGTCAGTATGGTATGTAAACAAACCATCATGACCACTCTGAGTCAGTATGGTATGTAAACAAACCATCATGACCACTCTTGAGTCAGTATGGTATGTAAACAAACCATCATGACCACTCTTGAGTCAGTATGGTATGTAAACAAACCATTATGACCACTCTTGAGTCAGTATGGTATGGATAAAACAATGAAGTTTGGCTGAAGAAATGTTATGGATATTTTAGCGACTTGTTTATTCCTTGAAGTGCTAATGAGAACAGTGATCAGCAAGAAACTTCAGGATAATCCTCACAATATTGACTGGATTTCGCTCCCAAACGTCTCGAAATCCAGTGAGTGTGTTGCGTGCTCTATATTCATCGTGTTGATGGTAGCGCAAGAGTATATTCATCTTGATGAATTAGACACTTGTATAACTATTGGGTATCTTTACTGTGGAAACGCTTTGCTAATTAGTGGCTTCTCCAGTCCAATAAAGAGAAGAAAGATCAGAAGGACTTGGAGGTAGTCAGTCCATTAGTCTGTATTCGATATGATCAATCCATCAATCTTGATAAAAGTAGAATATTGGCGCGGAGGTTATATACTGCAGTATATAAGCTCCTTCTCCAGGCAAATGCTGCGCTATTATCAAAATTGATGGACTGATCATATCAACCTCGGGCTGAGGGATTGATTACCTCATTCTCCTGATCTTCAACAATTCTTTTCTATACTGGACTGAGAAACTCACTATTCGGCGATACGTTTTCACAGTACAGATACCCAGGTGTTGCACATGTGTCTAGTTCATCACTCGGTCGGTTCTCTGAACGAGTCATGTACATTCATCTTGTGGTCTGTGGATGGCAGCGCAGGATCATAACCAGACAAAAAATATTTAGGATCAAAACCCTAAAATGTTAACTGGCGAATATTTGGATATTTACCAGCAATTCATATTTTGCTTGTAATCATATTAATGGTATGTTTCCAAATTTGAAGGTATCGTATTTTTAAAAATAAAATACTTTAACATATATAGGTTATTATTCTGTTGTTCTGCACATTCCTTTATATTTGGATAACTAAACACTTAGTGTTCAGAAAAGCGACAATATGACTGACAACATATTCTGCATTTATAACAACAATAATAATAATAATAATAATAATAATAATACAAGTACATGTACAGGGCATACAGACCATAGCTGACATCAATAACATACTACTATACAGAAAGAGCCTTGTTATGCAGAGCATTTCGGGCACACTTGGTCAGTTTTGTCTCAGGATGCAACCCACACCAGTCGACTGTTAACCATGTTGCTGGAAAACTGATAACAAAACCTAAGTCTGACTTCTACAATATGAGTCAATCTGTTTACATCGAAAGTCACTCCATATATGTGCTTAAGTTGCTTACTATTGCTACTATATATTTACTCAAGTTTCTAACCGGGTTCCTACGACATTCCAACTCATTGCTGAATACAGATAAATTACCTCTTCTTAAAAATACTGTCTTTAGATTATTTCTCAGCTTTATCGTATAGGAATAATACAATGGTAGACGGAATTATTACAGTAACTGTAATTTGATTCCATGTTCGCATTATTATCTCTACCTGACTGCTCAAAACAACGTGTTGTCAGAAGCACCATGTGAATCATGTAACATAAGGGACTCTTTCTTGAAGAAACGTTTCGCCACACAGTGGCTTCATCAGTCCAATACAAAGTAGGAAGGTATAAGGAGAGGAGGAGTTTGAGGTAATCAGTCCCTCAGCCTGGAGTCAATGTGTTCAGTCTATCACTCTTGTAGGAAGTACAGCACAGGGCCGGAGAAGTGGCTTTTATAATGCAGTCAGGTGAGGCGAAGCAGGAGGAGGTCGGGTAGAAATATAAACACATATGCAGTATAATGTGATCCTTTATTGACAACGTTTCGCCCAGCAAATTATACGTGGGCGAAGCATCAAGGGACCTCCAAACACGTATTTCAAACACCAATACGCAAACAGGTCTGACAGATACAAGGAATGTGATGAATGGTTTTGAAAACCGACAAGTTGAAGAAATGAGACACTTATGCAACACATGGGAATCTTTATTGAAGAAACGTTTCGCCACACAGTGGCTTCATCTGTCCAATACAAAGTTGAAATGGGTAAGGAGAGGAGAAGTTTGAGGTAATCAGTCCCTCAACCTGGAAACGATGTGTTCAGTCCATCACTCTTGTAGGAAGTGCAGCATAGGGCCAGAGAGGTGACTTATTTACTGCAGTTAGATGAGTTGAAGCAGGAGGAGGCGGGATCACAGTGGGACCTGCCACTAGTGTAAGTAGGTCGTCGTCCGAAATGTTGGGCAAGCGTTGAAGTCTTTGTACCAAGATCCCATGTTGTTGCAGTGTCATTGATATATATTATAAACAACAACGGGCCTAAGACTGATCCCTGTGGTACGCCACTTGTTACAGATCCCCACTCGGATTTAACCCCATTTATGGACACTCTTTGCTCCCTGTCTGTGAGCCATGACTCGATCCACGAGAGCACTTTTCCCCCAATGCCATGAGCTGCCACTTTCTTTAACAGTCTTTGGTGTGGAACTCTATCTTTAAAAGCCTTACTAAAATCTAAGTAAATAAAATCAAATTCTTTATCGTGATCAACAGCCTCAAAAGCTTTACTGAAGAAAGTTAATAAATTAGTTAGACAAGAACGGCCTCTCGTGAATTCATGCTGAGTATCATTAATTAAGCTATGCTTATTCAGATGGCTTCTTATAATCTCAGCTATAATTGACTCTAGTAATTTGCCTACAATTGAGGTTAGGCTTATTGGGCGGTAATTTGACGGTAACGACTTGTCCCCTGCTTTAAAAATAGGAATTACATTAGCCATCTTCCACATATCAGACACTATACCTGTTTGAAGAGATAAATTAAAAATATTAGTTAATGGTTCACAGAGTTCCATTTTGCATTCCTTAAGAACCCTTGAAAAAAGCTCATCAGGACCCAGCGACTTATTTTGCTTCAGTCGATCTATCTGTCTCATAATCATTTCACTAGTGACTGTGATGTTACATAATTTATCTTCTTCAGGCCAACTATAAAAATTAATTACTGGGATATTGTTAGTGTCTTCCTGTGTAAAAAACCGAGAGAAAATAATTATTTAAAATCGAGCACATTTCATTCTCTTTGTCAGTAAGATGCCCATAGTTATTTTTAAGGGGACCTATCTTATCTCTAACTTTTGTTCTATACACCTGGGAAAAACTTTTTGGGTTAGTTTTCGAATCCCTGGCAACTTTAATTTCATAGTCCCTTTTAGCTTTTCTTATCCCCTTTTTAACGTCCCTCTTAATGTCAATATACTGATTCATAAGATGACCCTCACCTCTTTTGATACGCATATAAATTCCTTTCTTATGCCCTAGTAGATATTTCAGCCTATTATTCATCCATTTTGGGTCATTTCTATTTGATCTAATTTCTTTATACGGGATAAACGTTCTTTGAGCAGCATGTATAGTGTTCAGAAAACTGTCATATTGATAGCTCTCTTCGTTACCCCAGTCAACAGATGATAAGTGTTCTCTAAGCCCATCGTAATCTGCTAAGCGAAAATCTGGGACTGTTACTGAGTTATCCCTACTATCATACTTCCATTCAATACTAAATGTAATTGATTTATGGTCGCTAGCACCCAGTTCCTCTGAAATTTCTAAATTATAAACAAGAGATTCATTGTTTGCCAGAACTAAGTCAAGCAGGTTATTTCCCCTTGTAGGTTCTGTCACAAACTGCTTCAAAAAACAATCCTGAACTACTTCTAAGAAGTCGTATGATTCTAAATTCCCATTCAAGAAATTCCAACCAATATGACTAAAGTTAAAGTCTCCTAAAATTACTACATTATCGTGCCTTGTGGCCCTAACAATTTCCTCCCATAGCAGTCTCCCTTGGTCCCTATCTAAGTTTGGGGGACGGTATATCACACCTAAAATAAATTTTTCATGCCCCTCTGAAAATTCTATCCAAACAGACTATGTATGTGTTACTTCAGACTTAATTCCCGTTTTTATGCAACAGTTCAAGCGATCTCGGACATACAATGCCACCCCACCCCCCTTCCTGATACTTGTATCTACCTGGAACAATTTAAAACCCTGAATGTGACATTTCGCAGGCATGTCCCGGCTTTTGGCTTTTTGAATTAAACCACGTCTCAGTTATGGCAAATACATCAATATTACCTGCACTAGCAACTAATCTCAATTAGTCCATCTTATTCCTAGCACTACAGCTATTAGCATAATATACATTGAAAGACTATCCTTTCCCTTTATCCTTCCTGCTCATTTCTGTTTTTCTACTGAACCTATTACTGTCCTTATCACCTAGTGTCGCTGGCTTTTCAGTATCTACCTCGTTCTGCTTATTACTAGTTCCCCTAGAACTCATAATATTACTACACTGGGACTTCTCTATTTTCCTGCCAAAACCCATACCACTAACTATTCCTAGTTTAAAGTCCCAACAGCTCCCTCCACTGCAGTTGCCAGTGCCTCAACCCCAGACCTAGATAAGTGAACCCCATCCCTGGCATACATGTCATTTCTGCCATAGAAGAGACCCCAGTTGTCAATGTATGTTATCGCATTTTCCTTATGGTATTTGTCCAGCCAGCAATTGACACCAATTGCTCTGGACAACCATTCATTTCCAACTCCTCTCCTTGGCAAAATACCACTTATGACAGGGTTCCCACCCTTCCTCCTAATTATTTCTATTGCTGACCTATACCTGCTAATCAGGTCCTCACTCCTACGTCTGCCAACATCATTGCCCCCATTACCTCTCATGATGTCATCCAGACGGCTAACAATATCCTCCATTTCAGCCCCAGGAAAGCAAACCCTCTGTCTCCTACTCCTGTCCTTCAAGCAGAACGCCCTATCCATGTACCTAACTTGGCTATCCCCAACAACAACAATATTCTTATCTTCCTTGGTGTCGTTCGTCGTGACGTTCCCAGTAGTCGACTCACATTCGTCGGGTAGCACGGAGAATGCATTAGATGTTTCCACAACAGTCTCTTTCTTCTTCATTATTTCTACCTTTCCATTCGTCTTCTTGATCGTCAACTTCGTTCCATGCTGTCCAGCCACTGACCAGTTTCCCTTCTTGACCTGAGGACTCAGAACAGTAGGACTATTACGAATCTTCTTGTTTTCCTCGGTCAGTCGCCGAATCTCTATCTTCGCCATCCTCAATTCTTCCTTAAGCTGTTGGTAAAGTTGCTCGATGGAGGGCATCTTGATTCAGTCTGTAGAAAGCACACTCGACACGTCCTCACTGAGCTAAGTACACAGGAGAAACTTGAAGAACAGGAGGAGAATGAGGTAATCAGTCCCTCAACCTTGAGTCGATGTGGTCAGTCCATCATCGACTCAAGGTTGCCTAAGGTTGCCCTACCCAATTTACAATGCTATCCAAGAAATAAGTTTTGATGATTCTATTTACTCTTTATGCAAGTCTCACTCAAATCCATCCCCTCTCACTCATGTATTTATCTAACCGAAATTTGAAACTACCCAACGTTTTAGCTTCATTAACCCTACTAGGCAGACTGTTCCACTCATCAACTACCTTATTTCCAAACCAGTACTTTCCTATATTCTTTCGAAATCTAAACTTATCTAGTTTGAATCCATTATTGCGGGTTCTCTCTTGGAGAGATATCCTCAAAACCTTATTTATATCCCCTTTGTTAATACCCGTCTTCCACTTGTACACTTCGATCATGTCTCTCCTCATTCTTCGTCTTACAAGTGAATGTAGTTTAAGAGTCTTCAATTGTTCTTCGTATGGAAGATTTCTAATGCTATGTATTAATTTAGTCATTCTATGCTGGATATTTTCTAGAGAATTTATATCCATTCTGTAATATGGAGACCAGAACTGAGCTGCATAATCTAGGTGAGACCTTACTAATGATGTATAAAGCTGTAAAATAACCGCTGGACTTCTGTTGCTTACATTTCTGGATATAAATCCCAGTAATCTGTTTGCTCTGTTACGTACGCTTAGGCACTGCTGTCTTGGTTTAAAGTTGCTGCTTACCATGACCCCCAAATCCTCTTCGCAATCTGTATGGCTAAGTTCTACGTTATTTAACTGATAAGTACTAGGGTTATGGACACTCCCGAGCTTCAGAACCTTGCATTTATCTACTTTGAACTGCATCTGCCACTTTTCTGACCACCAACTGAGTTTGTCTAAATCCTCCTGAAGTTCTATGGCATCTAAGTTTGAATCAATTATCCTACCTATCTTTGTGTCATCGGCGAATTTGCTCATATGACACAAAGATGACCTTGATGAAAGGATTACGAGTGACATGAGCAAATTTGCTGATGATACAAAGATAGGCCGTATAATTCATTCTGAGGAGGATAGCAATGAACTCCAGGAGGATTTGGACAAATTAATGTCTTGATCTGAAAAATGGCAGATGAAGTTCAATGTGGATAAGTGTAAGGTACTAGTCTTTGGTAATGAAAATAACCCTCGAAGCTATAATCTAGGTGAAGTAGAGCTTGGTCATACAGAATGTGAAAAAGACTTGGGAGTCATGGTAAGCAGAAATCTAAAGCCAAGACAGCAGTGTCTTAGTGTGCACAACAAGGCTAACAGAGTACTTGGATTTATTAGAACATAAGAATGGAGGAACACTGCAGAAGGCCTATTGGCCCATGCGAGGCAAGTCCTTATCAAAACGACCTCTACCTAAAGCTACCCAAGAAATAATTCCCGTACCCAATGACACCAATCAAACCCAGCCCCTCTCACTCATATATTTGTCCAATCTCTTCTTAAAGCTATCCAAGGTCCTAGCCTCTATCACCCTACTGGAAAGACTGTTCCACGCATCTACAACTCTTAGAAAACCAGTACTTACCTATGTCCTTTCTAAATCTAAATTTATCCAACTTAAATCCATTATTTCTGGTTCTTACCTGGTTCGACACCCTCAGTACTCCCTTGTTTATGCCCGTCATCCACTTATACACTTCAATGATATCTCCCCTCATTCTATGCTTCTCCAGAGAGTGGACATTTAAGGCTTTAAGTCTATCTTCATACAGGAGGTTCCTTACACAGTAAATCATTTTAGTCATTCTTCTCTGTATGTTCTCTAATGAATCTATATCCATCCTGCAGTAAGGGGACCAAAACTGAGCAGCATAGTCCACCATATAATGGTGGTGAAGCAGCAGCTGAGGCGGTGGTGTTTTCTGTAGCCCTATATAACTCCAACAACATTGGAGGAGTTGGTAGAATTGCTGAATCACTAATGAAGGAACCCTCTACCACCATCACTACTACCTTCTACCATCATCAATATCAGTGGTGACGTGTACTTAGTCAGTGGTGACGTGTACTTAGCTCTGTGAAGTTCTGTCCAGTGTGATCTCCGTGAATCTGCACAAGATATCCTCTCTTGAGCAACTGTACCAGCAGCTGAAAGAGGAGCTTAAGGTTGCTAAGCTTGAGATACGGCGACTGACAGAGGAGAACAAGAGGATTTGAAGTAATCCTCCTGTTGTGAGTCCTCAGGTCAAGAGAGGAACCTGGTCAGTGGCCGGCCAACTTGGAACAAAGCTGAAAATCAAGAAGTCTGTTGGACTGGTGGAAACAACGAAGATCCAGAAGATTGTGGAGACTTCCAACCCATTTTCGGTGTTGCCAGACGAATGTGGGTTGTCTATTGGGAACGTCACAACGAGCACCAAGGGAGCATTGGCAGACGTGAATGAGACATCCTTTGATACCCCAATGAAGACCATCAAGAACGTCATGACAAATTCCACAAATGAAGGTAAGAACATTGTTTTAGTTGGAGACAGTCAGGTTAAGTTTATGGATAGGGCCTTTTGTCTTAGGGACAGGAAGAGGAGGCTCAGGGTATGTTTTTCTGGGGCTGGGATGGGTGATATTGTTAGCCGTCTGGACGACATCATGAAAGGTAATGGGAGCAATCCTATTATCTGCCTCAGTGCAGGAGGCAATGATGTTGGCAGACGTAGGAGTGAGGACCTGATTAGCAAATATAGGTCAGCAATAGAGATAATTAGGAAGAAGGGTGGGAACCCTGTCATATGTGGTATTTTGCCAAGGAGAGGAGTTGGAAACGAATGGTTGTCCAGGGCAATTGGTGTCAATTGCTGGCTGGACAAATACTGTAAGGAGAATGTGGTAACATTTATTGACAACTGGGACCTCTTCTATGGCAGAAATGACATGTATGCCAGGGATGGGGTTCACTTATCTAGGTCTGGGGTGGAGGCACTGGCAACGTCAGTGGAGGGAGCTGTTAGGGCTTTAAACTAGGAGTATAGTGGTATGGGTTTTGACGAAAATACAGTGAAGTCCCAGTATAGCAATGCTATGAGTTCAAGGGGAACTAGTAATAGGCAGAATGAGGTGGATATTGGAAAGCCAATGGCACTAGGCGACAAGGACAGTAATAGGTTTAGTGAAAAAACAGGTATGAGCAGGAAGGGTAAAGAGAAAGGAGGGTCTTTAAAATTATATTATGCTAATAGCCGTAATGCTAGGAATAAGATGGATGAGTTCAGATTAGTTGCTAGTGGAGGTAACATTGATGTATTTGCAATCAGTGAGACATGGTTTAATTCCAAAAGTCGGTACATGCCTTCAGAATGTCACATTCAGGGTTTATAATTGTTCCAAGTAGATATAAATATCGGTAAGGGAGGTGGGGTGGCACTGTATGTCCGAGATCACTTGAACTGTTGCATAAAAACGGGTATTAAGTCTGAGGTAACACATACAGAGTCTGTCTGGATAGAATTTTCAGAGGGGCATAAAAAATTGATTCTAGGAGTGATTTACAGTCCCCCAAACTTAGAGACCAAGGGAAATTACTGTGGGAGGAAATTTTTAAGTCCACAAGGCACGATAATGTAGTAATTCTAGGGGAATTTAACTTTAGTCACATTGATTGGAATTTCTTGACTGGGAATTTAGAATCGAATGGCTTCTTAGAAGTAGTCCAGGAATGTTTTTTGAAGCAGTTTGTGACAGAACTTACAAGGGGAAATAACCTACTTGATTTGGTTCTGGCGAACAAGAAAACCCTTGTTAATAATTTAGAAATTAATGAGAAGCTCGGCACAAGCGATCACAAATCAATTACCTTTAGCATAGAATGGAAGTATGATAGTAAAGACAGCTCAGTAACAGTTCCAGATTTTTGCTTAGCAGATTACAATGGGCTTAGAGAACACTTATCATCTGTTGACTGGGGTAACGAAGAGAGCTATCAGTGGCCCGGTGGCCTGGTGGCTAAAGCTCCCGATTCACACACGGAGGGCCCGGGTTCGATTCCCGGCGGATGGAAACATTCGACACGTTTCCTTACACCTGTTGTCCTGTTCACCTAGCAGCAAATAAGTACCTGGGTGTTAGTCGACTGGTGTGGGTCGCATCCTGGGGGACCCCAATGGAAATAAGTTAGACAGTCCTCGATGACGCACTGACTTTCTTGGGTTATCCTGGGTGGCTAACCCTCCGGGGTTAAAAATCCGAACGAAATCTTATCTTATCAATATGACAGTTTTCTGAACACCATACATGGTGCTCAAAGAACGTTTATCCCGTATAAAGAAATTAGATCAAATAGAAATGACCCAAAATGGATGAATAATAGGCTGAAATATCTACTAGGGCATAAGAAAGGAATTTATATGCGTATCAAAAGAGGTGAGGGTCATCTTATGAATCAGTATATTGACATTAAGAGGGACGTTAAAAATGGGATAAGAAAAGCTAAAAGGAACTATGAAATTAAAGTTGCCAGGGATTCGAAAACTAACCCAAAAAAATTTTTCCAGGTGTATAGAACAAAAGTTAGAGATAAGATAGGTCCCCTTAAAAATAACTATGGGCATCTTACTGACAAAGAGAATGAAATGGGCTCAATTTTAAATAATTATTTTCTCTCGGTTTTTACACAGGAAGACACTAACAATATTCCAGTAATTAATTTTTATAGTGGGCTAGAAGAAGATAAATTATGTAACATCACAGTCACTAGTGAAATGGTTATGAAACAAATAGACCGACTGAAGCAAAATAAGTCGCCGGGTCCTGATGAGCTTTTTTCGAGGGTTCTTAAGGAATGCAAAATGGAACTCTGTGAACCATTAACTAATATTTTTAATTTATCTCTTCAAACAGGTATAGTGTCTGATATGTGGAAGATGGCTAATGTAATTCCTATTTTTAAAGCAGGGGACAAGTCGTTACCGTCAAATTACCGCCCAATAACCCTGACCTCAATTGTAGGCAAATTACTAGAGTCAATTATAGCTGAGATTATAAGAAGCCATCTCGATAAGCATAGCTTGATTAATGATACTCATCATGGATTCACGAGAGGCCGGTCTTGTCTAACTAATTTATTAACTTTCTTCAGTAAAGCTTTTGAGGCTGTTGATCACGATAAAGAATTTGATATTATTTACTTAGATTTTAGTAAGGCTTTTAAAGATAGAGTTCCACACCAAAGACTGTTAAAGAAAGTGGCAGCTCATGGCATTGGGGGAAAAGTGCTCTCGTGGATCGAGTCAAGGCTCACAGATAGGAAGCAGAGAGTGTCCATAAATGGGGTTAAATCCGAGTGGGGATCTGTAACAAGTGGCGTTCCACAGGGATCAGTCTTGGGCCCGTTGTTGTTTATAATATATATCAATGATCTTGATGAGGGAATTACTAGTGAAATGAGTAAATTCGCCGATGACACAAAGATAGGTAGGATTATTGAATCAAACGTAGATATCAGGGAGCTTCAGGAGGATTTAGACAAATTAAATACCTGGTCAGCAAAGTGGCAGATGCAGTTCAGTGTAGATAAATGCAAGGTTCTGAAGCTAGGGAGTGTCCATAACCCTAGCACTTATAAGTTAAATAATGTAGAACTTAGCCATACAGATTGTGAAAAGGACTTGGGGGTTGTGGTGAACAGTAACCTTAAACCAAGACAGCAATGCCTGAGCGTACGTAATAGGGCAAATAGATTATTGGGATTTATATCAAGAAGTGTAAGCAACAGAAGTCCAGAGATTATACTGCAGCTTTATACATCATTAGTAAGGCCTCACCTAGATTATGCAGCTCAGTTCTGGTCTCCATATTACAGAATGGACATAAATTCGTTAGAAAACATTCAGCATAGAATGACTAAATTAATACATAGCATTAGAAATCTTCCTTATGAAGAAAGATTGAAGACTCTTAAATTATATTCACTTGTTAGACGAAGAATGAGGGGAGACATGATCGAGGTGTATAAGTGGAAAATAGGTATTAATAAAGGGGATATTAATAAGGTCTTGAGGCTATCTCTCCAAGAGAGAACCCGCAGTAATAAGAACATAAGAACATAAGAATGTAGGAACACTGCAGAAGGCCTACTGGCCCATACGAGGCAGGTCCTTATCAAAACGATCTCTACCTAAAGCCACCCAAGAAAGAACTCCCATACCCAATGACACCAATCAAACCCAGCCCCTCCCACTCATATATTTGTCCAGTCTCTTCTTAAAGCTACACAAGGTCCTAGCCTCTATCACCCCACTAGGAAGACTGTTCCACGCATCTACAACTCTGTTAGAAAACCAGTACTTACCTATGTCCTTTCTAAATCTAAATTTATCCAAATTAAATCCATTATTTCTGGTTCTTACCTGGTTCGACACCCTCAGTACTTTATTAATATCTCCCTTGTTTATGCCTGTCATCCACTTATACACTTCAATGATATCTCCTCTCGTCTACGCCTCTCCAGAGAGTGGAGATTTAAGGCTTTAAGTCTATCTTTATACGGGAGGTTCCTTACACAGTAAATCATTTTAGTCATTCTTCTCTGTATGCTCTCTAATGAGTCTATATCCATCCTGTAGTAAGGATACCAAAACTGAGCAGCATAATCTAAATGAGGCCTCACTAGTGATGTATAGAGCTGTAAAATAACTTTTGGACTTCTGTTACTTATACTTTTGAGATAAATCCAAGTAATCTGTTGGCCTTGTTGCGCACATAAGGCACTGCTGTCTTGGCTTTAGATTTCTGCTTACCATGACTCCCAAGTCTTTTTCACATTCTGTATGATCAAGCTCTACTTCACCTAGATTATAGCTTCGAGGGTTATTTTCATTACCAAGGGCTAGTACCTTACACTTATCCACATTGAACTTCATCTGCCATTTTTCAGACCAAGACATTAATTTGTCCAAATCTTCCTGGAATTCATTGCTATCCTCCTCAGAGTGAATTATACGGCCTATCTTTGTATCATCAGCAAACTTACTCATGTCACTCGTAATCCCTTCAGCAAGGTCGTTAATGTAAATTATGAACAAGAGAGGGCCTAAAACTGATCTTTTTGGAACGCCACTAGTGACTAATCCCCTTTCAGATTTCACTCCATTAATGGTAACTCTCTGCTTTCTATTGGTAAGCCATGCCTCAATCCATGCTAGAACTTTACCTCCTATACCATGAGCTGCCACTTTTCTTAAGAGTCTCTTGTGAGGTACTCTATCGAAGGCTTTACTAAAATCCAAATAAACAATATCATATTCCTTATCACTGTCAACTGCCTCAAATGTTCTATTGAAGAACGTCAGTAAACTTGTCAGGCAGGAACGACCTCTCGTGAATCCATGCTGAGATTCATTTATCAAGTTAT
Source organism: Cherax quadricarinatus (assembly GCF_026875155.1). Classification (NCBI taxonomy): domain Eukaryota; kingdom Metazoa; phylum Arthropoda; class Malacostraca; order Decapoda; family Parastacidae; genus Cherax; species Cherax quadricarinatus. Next base: position 909,472 of record NC_069406.1, on the reverse strand, counting down.
GCTCTTCAAGGTGACTTCCAATAATGTCAGCTATAATTGAGTCTAATAACTTGCCCACTATAGATGTCAGGCTTATTGGACGGTAATCTGAAGGAACGGACTTATCCCCTGATTGAATATAGGAACCACATTAGCCATCTTCCACAACTCTGGCACAACACCGATAAGGATGGACGCATTAAACACACTCGTTAATGATTGACTAAGTTCCATCTTGCATTCCTTAAGTACCCTGGAAAACAACTCATCGAGTCCCGGAGACTTATTTTGCTTCAGTTTGTCTATCTGTTTAATAACCATGTCCCTTGTGACAGTAATATTAGTTAATTTAAATTCATCATGAACTAAATAATTGTTAATTACTGGAATCTCATTTACATCTTCCTGTGAAAAAACTGACAAAAAATAGTCATTAAATAAGGAACACACTTCCCGTTCGTTATCCGTCAGCTGTCCATTCCCAATTTTCAGAGGTCCTACTTTTTCCTTCACCTTCGTCCTATACATTTAAAAGAACCCCTTTGGATTAGTCTTTGATTCATTAGCAACTCTAATTTCATAGTCACGGTTAGCCTTTCTAATCCCCTTTTTTACTTCTCTTTTAAGCTGAACATATTGGTTAGTAAAGTTAACCTCTCCTCTTCTGATGCGCCTATAAATTCCCCTTTTCTCCCCTAATAGATACTTTAAACTACTGTTAAGATAAGATAAGATAAGATTTCGTTCGGATTTTTAACCCCGGAGGGTTAGCCACCCAGGATAACCCAAGAAAGTCAGTGCGTCATCGAGGACTGTCTAACTTATTTCCATTGGGGTCCTTAATCTTGTCCCCCAGGATGCGACCCACACCAGTCGACTAACACCCAGGTACCTATTTGCTGCTAGGTGAACAGGACAACAGGTGTAAGGAAACGTGTCGAAATGTTTCCACCCGCCGGGAATCGAACCCGGGCCCTCCGTGTGTGAAGCTGGAGCTTTAGCCACCAGGCCACCGGGCCACGTTAACCCATTTGGGATCGTTATTATTGGATCTAATTTCTCTCTGGGGAATGTATATACTCTGGGCACAGTGTACATTATTAAGAAAAAAATCATATTAGCAGATCCCTTCATAATCGTAAGTATGATCATCGCCAATAAAATCATTAGCTAGATAACCCCAATCAAGATTAGACATTTGTTCCATTATAGTCGACAGAACAGAAATCAGGGATTTTTACTGTATTATCATTATTCTTGCATTCCCAGTTAATGCTAAAAGTGATGGATTTGTGATCACTTGCGCCAAGCTCTTCAGTGATCTCCAGATTATTTACGAGTGTTTCCTTATTTGACAAGACTAGGTCTAGCAAATTATTACCCCTGGTAGGCTCTGTTACGCACTGCTTCAGAAAACAGTCCTGAACTGTTTCCATAAAGTCACTGGACTCTAGATTACCTGTCAAAGAATTCCAGTCAATTTCACTAAAGTTAAAGTCCCCTACTATGACTATGTTATTGTGTCTAGAAGCCCTAACAATTTCGTCCCAAAGAAGTCTCCCTCTATCGTGATCCAAGCCTGGAGGTCGGTATATTACACCTAGAATTAATTTTTCTTGACCCTCTACAAACTCTACCCAAACAGATTCTGTTACTGTTCCATCTATTTTTATACCTGTTTTAATGCAACAATTAATATTTTCTCGAACATATAATGCAACTCCTCCCCCCTTCCCATTACATCTATCCACATGGAACAACTTAAATCCTTGAATATTACACTCAGCAATCATATCCCGACTCTTTAAATCATACCACTTTTCAGTTAATGCAATGATATCAAAGTTCCCAGCACATGCTACCAAACGTAGTTCATTAATTTTATTTCTTGCACTTCGACTGTTAGCATAAAATACCATCATATGTTTTTTCTTCTGCACATTTTTCCTATTCATCTTTGTTTTTACTCAATTTCTGAAATTATCATTACCCAGAGTTACTCCATGACAGTTACTATTAAGATTCTTAATATCAGAGCATAAGTCAATATATCCATACTCATTATTTATCATCTCTAAACCCATACCTCTAACTAATCCTAGTTTAAAGTCCTAACAACCCCCTCAACTGAGCTAGCAAGAAAACCCACACCTGCCCTGGACAAGTGAAGCCCCATCCCTGGCATACATGTCATTTCGGAAATAGAAGTTGTCCCAGTTGTCAATGAATGATACTGCATTATCCTTACATATCCCATATCCTTTCGCATGCTATTTCATTACTTTTTAACAAGTCACTAGAAACTAGCACCTTCCCGAAACTACTCAAGATGGCAAGGGTTACACCAATACATAAAGGTGGTGACCCTACAGACTTAAACAACTATAGGCCAATATCAAACTTACCATTGTTATCCAAAATCTTTGAGAAACTTGTGCACAGGAGACTATATTCATTTATAACAGCACAAAACATACTCAACCCCTGCCAATTTGGATTCAGGAAAAATAAAAGCACTAATGATGCAATCGTAAAAATGTAGATCTGCTTTACACAGCATTGGAAAAATAAGGAATATCCACTAGGAATTTTTATTGACCTAAGAAAAGCTTTTGACACAGTAGACCACGACATCCTACCCCACAAACTTGACCATTACGGTATAAGAGGCCATGCGCTTGCTTATTTCAAATCTTACCTTACTAATAGGTATCAGTATGTCACCATTAAAGACACAGCATCAACAACACGGCCACTTGATACTGGAGTTCCGCAGGGAAGCGTTCCTTGGTCCCCTGCTCTTCCTCATATACATCAATGATCTTCCAAACGTATCCCAACACCTGAAACCCATTCTCTTTGCTGACGACACGACTTATGTCATCTCTCACCCTAATCTTGCCACCCTCAACACCATTGTTAACGAGGAGCTGATCAAAATATCGACTTGGATGACAGCAATAAACTTACGCTTAACACTGACAAAACCTACTATATTATGTTTGGTAGCAGAGCAGGAGATGCAATAATTAACATTAAGATCGACAACACTCTAATTACCAGACATAATGAGGGCAAAATTCCTAAGCCTATACTTGACAACAACCTGAATTTCAGCCCCCATATCCAACACATAACCAAAAAAGTATCCAAACGGTTGGGATCTCTCCAAGATACGATACTACGTGCCACAAAATGCCCTTTCACACTATTACCACTCACTTATTTATCCATACCTCACCTATGCTATTTGTGCTTGGGGATCAACTGCAGCAACACACCTAAAGCCAATAATAACCCAACAAAAAGCTGCAGTAAGAATAATCACTAAATCCCATCCCTGGCAACACCCCCCCACTCTTCATAGATCTAAACTTACTCCCTGTTCAGTACATCCACACTTACTACTGTGCAATCTACATCTACAGGACCTTAAACTCCAATATCAACCTTGACCTAAAACGCTTTCTTGATAGTTGTGACAGAAACCCACAGGCATAACACCAGACACAAACATCTCTATGACATTCCCGTGTCCGACTAAACCTTTACAAAAAGTCATTGTATGTCAAAGGCCCTAAAATCTGGAACACCCTACCTGAGAACTCTAGAACTGCAGACACTCATTCATCACCTTCAAAACTACCATTAGAAAACATCTTATCTCCTGATACACCCATCAACTAACTACACGAATACCACCTGGTGGTTCACACTTACACTCACTCACCCATTTGACCATAAACAGAAATATTAATCTCAATCTTAAAATAATGAATCCTATGATACTCCAATACTGAAACTATGTACTGTGCCAAAACAAAAGCATTCACATTGCTAAACTCACAAACTAGTATTTAGTCACTTAGCCATAATACCAACTTACCTCATAATTTGTAATATTTTAAAATAAAGAATTAAACTAAGTCTGCCCGAAATGCCTAGCCATGCTAGGCGTTCTAGTGGTACACTCTGTAATCATTATTTAACTACATGTAAACCACACAGCATCCAAATTCTGTAAATTCAACATTGTAATCTTTATAGAGAATAAACTTTGAATTTGAATTGAATACAGTGTTTATCCAGCCAACAGTTAATACCAATTGCTCTGGACAACCATTCATTATTAATACCTCTTCTTGGTAAAATGCCACATGTAACAGGGCACCCCCCCTTCTTCCTAATTATGTCTATAGCTGTCCTGAACTTTCTAACTAAATCCTCACTTCTACGCTTGCCTACATCATTGCCTCCAACACTGAGGCAAATAATAGGATTGATCCCATTACCGTTCATGATGTTGTCAAGCCGGCTAACAATGTCCTCCATCCCAGTCTCAGGAAAGCAAACCCTCTGTCTCCTACTCCTGTCCTTCAAGCAGAATACCCTATCCATGTATCTAACCTGGCTATCCCCAACAACAATATTTTTACCTTCCTTGGTGTCGTTCGTCGTGACGTTCCCAGTAGTCGACTCACATTCGTCGGGTAGCACGGAGAATGCATTAGATGTTTCCACAGCAGTCTCTTTCTTCTTCATCGTTTCTGTCTTTCCATTCTTCTTGATCGTCAACTTCGTTCCATGCTGTCCAGCCACTGACCACGTTCCCTTCTTGACCTGAGGACTCAAAACAGGAGGACTACTACGAATCCTCTTATTTTCCTCAGTCAATCGCCATATCTCCATCTTCGTTACTCTCAATTCTTCCTTAAGCTGCTGGTAAAGTTGCTCGATGGAGGGCATCTTGTTCAGTCCACGGGGAGCACACAAGACACTTCTTCACAGAGTTAAGTACAGGTCACCACTGAGCTAAGTACAGGTCACCACTGAGTTAAGTATAGGTCACCACTGAGTTAAGTACAGGTCACCACTGTGTGGTTGGAATTTGTTTTATACTCGGAGTAATTGAAATTTCTCATCGTTGAACTTCATATTGTTTTCTGCAGCCCATTGAAAGATTTGGTCGATGTCCCCCTGGAGCCTTGCAGTATCTTCAGTGGAAGACACTGTCATATGAAGAGAGTTTGTTGAAAAGTCTAGGTTCCTTAACATATATTAAATTATCTCTATACTTGTATCCCTGCTTTTCATTGGGAAAATTTTACATTACCTTTTAGGTAATGATTTCTGTGTCCATCTGGTATTAAGTGCACTTGAGTTCCGTGATGTGATGACGACTGGCACTCTGCTTGACTAAAGTGTTACGAGACAGCTTGACATCAGTTACTGAATGTGGTAACGACTAGCACTCTGCTTAACTAAAGTGTTATGCGACAGCTTGACAGTGGAACTCAACAGTTGCTGGATGTGGTGACGGCTGGCACTGTGCCTGACTGAAGGTGGGTTAAGAGGCAGCGTAACAGCGGCAGCCAGCAGTTGGTCCTCCACCCTGGTCGAGTGTAGTAGTGCTGCTAGTTACTCTCAGCTCCCTCCCGCTACCTTACGAGAATTATATACCCGTAGCGTGTGTATGTATTATATGTCAACCCTGTTACAGAATTTTTGCTTACGGCTGAACTAATATCGAGTGATCTTTTGATAATTATTTAGTCCTTGGTAATATCAAGTTTTGACCAAAGATGAAATAGTTACAAGCTAGAAAAGTATTAATTTAAGCTTTCTCGTGTATCATTGTAAGTTACTTAAAGTTATCTTCCTGTCGAAAATAAATTTTATTTTGTGTCTGTGTAAGTCGCTTGTTACTTGCTGGAAAATACATGGAATTACTCACCAAGTTTACAACTATCAAGTGCACAAACCAGTACAATGTGCCAACTGATCAGCAATAAAATTTGACAGAAATTAAAGAAAAATATCGGTCATATCCAAATTTGTCGTTACCATTAATTTTGAGTGAAAGTCGTATAAGGTTTGAGCAGTGTACAGAATCACTGGAGACGTATTAAATACGTTGTCGCAAAATATTATCATTCAGATCATCTATTTTTGAGCTATTACGTTATTAGGAAAACTTATATACATAATTATTGACAGTAAAATCGAAATTTGTGGTAATGATTCTTGAGTATAAACATGGGAACACAAAATTTGTGTTCTTGGTTTATGACTGGTCAGCACAGTTAACGTGAGGCAGATCTGGCTCAGCAGCCCGGCAAAAAGTCCACTGCAGCTCTGTGGATTTTCTTTTTCTTACCTCGAGTTGTGTTGTAGTGATTGTGGTGCTGTGAGGTTCATGTTCTAGCTAGATGTACTCTATAGTGCTTCAAAATTGACGTACTAATGTGACGTGCTCTCGTAACGTGTTCTGTAGAGGCTGAAATGCTCGTGTGACGCACTCGGTAATGCTGCGAGGCTGACGTGCTAGTGTGACGTGCTTTGTGCACCACAAAGTAAACATTGTATCTGGAGTTAAGTCACACGGATTAATCTGTAAAATACGTCAGGTGGACGAGATAAAAAGGTCTAATATAGAATACTGGAACACAAAATATAGAGGGTAGCTTATTTCATAAGTAAACGATATCTATATGAGATTGATCAAAACAGGAGACGTAAATCTTTACCTCCATTATCTTCTTTTCCATAGTGTAACAAGTTTTCAGTGAGTCATTTTTACTCTTCACTTTCATTCACAAGACAAAGAGTGAAACTCGGGCAAACTTTGTCAAGGTTGTCCACAGGTACTAAGTCCAACTACCTTCGCTTCGCTGGGATCGTCTTAGGAAGAATAAGTTTTAGTAACGGATGATCTGGCTCAGGGAACTTAGTGTGCATCAGGTGGAGTGAGTGCCTATCATCATGGTTGCATTCTTGTTACTAATGTACACATGGGCACTCAGAAGCACCGACGCTGCTACGCTGGAATCTATAAACAGTAAGTGAGGCCAACCCTTCTCCTCTATGATTAGTGTTAAGAGTGACCGACCAGGAAGGTGTGACCGGCCTGGAAGGTGTGACCTGCCAGGAAGGTGTTACCTGCCAGGAAGGTGTGACCGGCCAGGAAGGTGTGACCGGCCTGGAAGGTGTGGCCGGCCTGGAAGGTGTGACCTGCCAGGAAGGTGTGACCGGCCAGGAAGGTGTGACCTGCCAGGAAGGTCTGACCGGCCAGGAAGGTGTCTCCTCCTGCTACCTGGCTGCTTCATCAATATTTCTGATATACACGACAAACACAATCATAACCTCATAAAGTATATGCTGAAGATGTTGAAGTTTTGACACCATCATCATACTTGAAAGCCTGCAACATTTGTAGCCCATATGATAGCACCATTCCTCACCTCAGAAGTAGAGTAAGTTTCCAAGAGTATGGTAGTGAGAATGGTAGTGTAGAGGCACCAGGCAGTCTCTGTCTGAGAGAGCCAAGGGGGATGCCAACCACACACCGGTCCTCCCCCCCCACCCCACATAGGGTCGGGTGAGATAGGCCTCACAGTTTACAGATATTATGAGAAAAATACTAGAAGATAGTTAATAGCCAGCCCTAAGCTTAAAAAGTTACATTACCATAGTGGATCATTACATATCTTCATTTACAACCTTCTAACTAATAAAATAGTGGGAAAAATCCCTCATTTGTCAACCGGTGTCGCAGAACCTTCCAGAATATTCAAAAATTCCGAGACGCCTTTGACCGCTAAGCCATCATTGCTACCTATGGCTCAGTGGGCAAAGACGTCTCGGAATTTTGATGGCTTCTCGGGAGGCGTGGTAAAATGTCGAGGGTTCTCCCGGTAGTCGCACTGTTGTTTATATTATATATTATATATATATATATATATATATATATATATATATATTATATATATATATAATATTATATATATATATTATATATATATATATTATATATATATATATTATATATATATATATATATATATATAATGCAAAACAACCACTGTGAAAGAGTAGTGAAATTCCAAGGGCTTTTGTGACTACTCACATTATCAAGGAACTATAAAAGTAATATATCAAAGGAAGGCATATAAAGGGTCTAGACCACACCTACAAATAACTGTTCCTATGTACACTATTATTCTTCACAAAAAGGTAGAGTTAAACTGTCTGTTTTCTCATCAATTTTTTGAGAGCTTTACGTAGTTGTAGTCCAGAGTTCATAGATGAGGAAATATCCAAAGCTTATGAAATAGCT
>NC_069406.1:878877-896377 GCF_026875155.1 Cherax quadricarinatus | reverse complement strand
GTATCAAATGATTTAGATAAAGAAAAAATGGATATCAAATTGGGGAGGAGAAGTATGGAAGAAGTGAATGTTTTCAGATACTTGGGAGTTGACGTGTCGGCGGATGGATTTATGAAGGATGAGGTTAATCATAGAATTGATGAGGGAAAAAAGGTGAGTGGTGCGTTGAGGTATATGTGGAGTCAAAAAACGTTATCTATGGAGGCAAAGAAGGGAATGTATGAAAGTATAGTAGTACCAACACTCTTATATGGATGTGAAGCTTGGGTGGTAAATGCAGCAGCGAGGAGACGGTTGGAGGCAGTGGAGATGTCCTGTCTAAGGGCAATGTGTGGTGTAAATATTATGCAGAAAATTCGGAGTGTGGAAATTAGGAGAAGGGGTGGAGTTAATAAAAGCATTAGTCAGAGGGCAGAAGAGGGGTTGTTGAGGTGGTTTGGTCATTTAGAGAGAATGGATCAAAGTAGAATGACATGGAAAGCATATAAATCTATAGGGGAAGGAAAGAGGGGTAGGGGTCGTCCTCGAAAGGGTTGGAAAGAGGGGTAAAGGAGGTTTTGTGGGCAAGGGGCTTGGACTTCCAGCAAGCGTGCATGAGCGTGTTAGATAGGAGTGAATAGAGACGAATGATACTTGGGACTGACGATCTGTTGGAGTGTGAGCAGGGTAATATTTAGTGAAGGGATTCAGGGAAACCGGTTATTTTCATATAGTCGGACTTGAGTCCTGGAAATGGGAAGTACAATGCCTGCACTTTAAAGGAGGGGTTTGGGATATTGGCAGTTTGGAGGGATATGTTGTGTATCTTTATACGTATATGCTTCTAAACTGTTGTATTCTGAGCACCTCTGCAAAAACAGTGATAATTTGTGAGTGTGGTGAAAGTATTGAATGATGATGAAAGTATTTTCTTTTTGGGGATTTTCTTTCTTTTATGGGTCACCCTGCCTCGGTGGGAGACGGCCGACTTGTTGAATATATATATATATATATATATTATATATATATATATATATATATATATTATATATATATATTATATATTATATAATATATATATATATGTATGTATGTATATATAAACACTGGTCTTTGGCCGAAGGAGACTCGAACCTACGAACCTTGGAACGAGGTATATAGTGCCTTACCATTCTCACCACACTGGACCAATACCTTGGCGTCCAGCTTGTGCTAGACGTTTGATTCAAGGCAGCCAGCTTTCAGGGAGAAGGCTTACAGCTTTTCATCTCATCCCCTGCATGCATCAGCCTTACTAGAGATTTTAACAATGCAAGGAATTTGCAAGAGCAGTGCCTAACCATTCTCACCACACTGAATGCCAAAGTATTGGCGATGCTTGAATGTGTGTGGATGTAGTGTGGATGACAAGAAACAGATGATTGCTGATGTTCTGAATGAAAAGAAGTTGGATGTCCTGGCCCTAAGCGAAACAAAGCTGAAGGGGGTAGGGAAGTTTCAGTGGGGAGAAATAAATGGGATTAAATCTGGAGTGTCTGAGAGAGTTAGAGCTAAGGAAGGGGTAGCAATAATGTTGAAGGATCAGTTATGGAAGGAGAAAAGAGAATATGAATGTGTAAATTCAAGGATTATGTGGATTAAAGTAAAGGTTGGATGCGAAAAGTGGGTCATAATAAGCGTGTATGCACATGGAGAAGAGAGGAATGTAGAGGAGAGAGAGATATTTTGGGAGATGTTAAGTGAATGTATAGGAACCTTAGAACCAAGTGAGAGAGTAATTGTGGTAGGGGACCTGAATGCTAAAGTAGGAGAAACTTTTAGAGAGGGTGTGGTAGGTAAGTTTGGGGTGCCAGGTGTAAATGATAATGGGAGGCCTTTGATTGAACTTTGTATAGAAAGGGGTTTAGTTAAAGGTAATACATATTTTAAGAAAAAGAGGATAAATAAGTATACAAGACATGATATAGGGCGAAATGACAGTAGTTTGTTGGATTATGTATTGGTAGATAAAAGACTGTTGAATAGACTTCAGGATGTACATGTTTATAGAGGGGCCACAGATATATCAGATCACTTTTTAGTTGTAGCTGCACTGACAGTAAAAGGTAGATGGGATATAAGGAGAATAGAAGCATCAGGTAAGAGAGAGGTGAAGGTTTATAAACTAAAAGAGGAGGCAGTTAGGGTAAGATATAAACAACTATTGGAGGATAGATGGGCTAATGAGAGCATAGGCAATGGGGTCTAAGAGGAATGGGGTAGGTTTAAAAATGTAGTGTTAGAGTGTTCAGCAGAAGTTTGTGGTTACAGGAAAGTGGGTGCGGGAGGGAAGAGGAGCGATTGGTGGAATGATGTAAAGAGAGTAGTAAGGGAGATAAAGTTAGCGTATGAGAAGCTTTTACAAAGTAGAAGTGATGCAAGGAGGGAAGAGCATATGGAGAAAAAGAGAGAGGTTAAGTGAGTGGTGAAGCAATGTAAAAAGAGAGCAAATGAGAGAGTGGGTGAGATGTTATCAACAAATTTTGTTGAAAAGAAAAAGTTTTGGAGTGAGATTAACAAGTTAAAGAAGCCTAGAGAACAAATGGATTTGTCAGTTAAAAGTAGGAGAGGAGAGTTATTAAATGGAGAGTTAGAGGTATTGGGAAGATGGAGGGAATATTTTGAGGAATTGTTAAATGTTGATGAAGATAGGGAAGCTGTGATTTCGTGTATAGGACAAGGAGGAATAACATCTTGTAGGAGTGAGGAAGAGCCAGTTGTGAGTGTGGGGGAAGTTCGTGAGGCAGTAGGTAAAATGAAAGGGGGTAAGGCAGCCGGGATTGATGGGATAAAGATAGAAATGTTTAAAAGCAGGTGGGGATATAGTTTTGGAGTGGTTGGTGCAATTATTTAATAAATGTATGGAAGAGGGTAAGGTACCTAGGGATTGGCAGAGAACATGCATAGTTCCTTTGTATAAAGGCAAAGGGGACAAAAGAGAGTGCAAAAATTATAGGGGATAAGTCTGCTGAATATACCTGGTAAAGTGTATGGTAGAGTTATTATTGAAAGAATTAAGAGTAAGACGGAGAATAGGATAGCAGATGAACAAGGAGGCTTTAGGAAAGGTAGGGGGTGTGTGGACCAGGTGTTTACAGTGAAACATTTAAGTGAACAGTATTTAGATAAGGCTAAAGAGGTTTTTGTGGCATTTATGGATTTGGAAAAGTAGTATGACAGGGTGGATAGAGGGCAATGTGGCAGATGTTGCAGGTGTATGGTGTAGGAGGTAGGTTACTGAAATCAGTGAAGAGTTTTCACGAGGATTTTGGAATGGATTACTGGTATCGTGGGAGATGTTAGTTTATGGTGTGGATGGATTACTGGTATCGTGGGAGATGTTAGCTTATGGTGTGGATGGATTACTGGTATCGTGGGAGATGTTAGCTTATGGTGTGGATGGATTACTGGTATCGTGGGAGATGTTAGCTTATGGCGTGGATGGATTACTGGTATCGTGGGAGATGTTAGCTTATGGTGTGGATGGATTACTGGTATAGTGGGAGATGTTAGCTTATGGTGAGGATGGATTACAGGTATCGTGGGAGACGTTAACTTATGTTATGGATGGATTACAAGTATCGTGGGAGATGTTAGCTTATGATGTAGATGGACTACTGGTATCGTGGGAGATGTGTCAGTAATTACTGAGATCTGTGGCACTGCATGTTTTCCACTAGCTCTACAGAACAGAGGGATTTAAATGACAGACTGCATCTTAAATCATGATCTGGTTGTAGACAGTTTCTGTACTTTGTGACCGTGAGTGTCGACAATCCTGTCTAACACAGGAAAGTTGTAACAAAGGGAAGGAGTATTTCAGTACTTCACCTCCAAGAATCTGCTTTTCTCTATGAACTTTGATCCAGAATACACTAGGTGATTTATGTCTCCTTTACAAATAGTAATGAAACTTTTCGTCATTTTGAATCTTGATGACTGATTCTGTAGTTTGTTGATGTTTGTAATATCGTCAGGTAGGTTCTCAGTTTCTTACCTCAGGAGTAGTTCATCTGTTTCTCTGGAACATACTGATCAAACTCTGTGACCAGCCTGGAAATATATGTTCCATGATGGAAGTTCAGACATGGATGATGAGTGGAAGTGTTGCATCCTCCAGAAGTGCACTCGGGGATGGTAATGTTGCATCCTCCAGAAGTGCACTCAGGGATGGTAATGTTGCATCCTCCAGAAGTGCACTCGGGGATGGTAATGTTGCATCCTTCAGAAGTGCACTCGGGGATGGTAATGTTGCATCCTCCAGAAGTACGCTCAGGGATGGTAATGTTGCATCCTCCTGAAGTGTACTCAGGGATGGTAGTGTTGCATCCTCCAGAAGTGCACTCGGGGATGGTAATGTTGCATCCTCCAGAAGTACGCTCAGGGATGGTAATGTTGCATCCTCCTGAAGTGCACTCAGGGATGGTAATGTTGCATCCTCCAGAAGTGCACTCAGGGATGGTAGTGTTGCATCCTCCAGAAGTGCACTCGGGGATGGTAATGTTGCATCCTTCAGAAGTGCACTCGTGGATGGTAATGTTGCATCCTCCAGAAGTGCACTCAGGGATGGTAATGTTGAATCCTCCAGAAGTGCACTCGGGGATGGTAATGTTGCATCCTCCAGAAGTGCACTCAGGGATGGTAATGTTGCATCCTCCAGAAGTGCACTCGGGGATGGTAATGTTGCATCCTTCAGAAGTGCACTCGTGGATGGTAATGTTGCATCCTCCAGAAGTGCACTCGGGGATGGTAATGTTGCATCCTCCAGAAGTACGCTCAGGGATGGTAATGTTGCATCCTCCTGAAGTGTACTCAGGGATGGTAGTGTTGCATCCTCCAGAAGTGCACTCAGGGATGGTAGTGTTGCATCCTCCAGAAGTGCACTCGGGGATGGTAATGTTGCATCCTCCAGAAGTGCACTCAGGGATGGTAATGTTGAATCCTCCAGAAGTGCACTCGGGGATGGTAATGTTGCATCCTCCAGAAGTGCACTCGGGGATGGTAATGTTGCATCCTCCAGAAGTACGCTCAGGGATGGTAATGTTGCATCCTCCTGAAGTGTACTCAGGGATGGTAGTGTTGCATCCTCCAGAAGTGCACTCAGGGATGGTAGTGTTGCAATCCTCCAGAAGTGCACTCGGGATGGTAATGTTGCATCCTCCAGAAGTGCACTCAGGGATGGTAATGTTGAATCCTCCAGAAGTGCACTCGGGGATGGTAATGTTGCATCCTCCAGAAGTGCACTCGGGGATGGTAATGTTGCATCCTCCAGAAGTGCACTCGTGGATGGTAATGTTGCATCCTCCAGAAGTGCACTCAGGGATGGTAATGTTGAATCCTCCAGAAGTGCACTCGGGGATGGTAATGTTGCATCCTCCAGAAGTGCACTCGGGGATGGTAATGTTGCATCCTCCAGAAGTACGCTCAGGGATGGTAATGTTGCATCCTCCTGAAGTGTACTCAGGGATGGTAGTGTTGCATCCTCCAGAAGTGCACTCAGGGATGGTAGTGTTGCATCCTCCAGAAGTGCACTCGGGGATGGTAATGTTGCATCCTCCAGAAGTGCACTCAGGGATGGTAATGTTGAATCCTCCAGAAGTGCACTCGGGGATGGTAATGTTGCATCCTCCAGAAGTGCACTCGGGGATGGTAATGTTGCATCCTCCAGAAGTGCACTCGTGGATGGTAATGTTGCATCCTCCAGAAGTGCACTCGGGGATGGTAATGTTGCATCCTCCAGAAGTGCACTCGTGGATGGTAATGTTGCATCCTCCAGAAGTGCACTCAGGGATGGTAATGTTGCATCCTCCAGAAGTGCACTCAGGGATTGTAATGTTGCATCCTCCAGAAGTGCACTCGTGGATGGTAATGTTGCATCCTCCAGAAGTGCACTCGGGGATGGTAATGTTGCATCCTCCAGAAGTGCACTCGTGGATGGTAATGTTGCATCCTCCAGAAGTGCACTCAGGGATGGTAATGTTGCATCCTCCAGAAGTGCACTCAGGGATTGTAATGTTGCATCCTCCAGAAGTGTACTCAGGGATGGTAGTGTTGCATCCTCCAGAAGTGCACTCGGGGATGGTAATGTTGCATCCTCCAGAAGTGCACTCAGGGATTGTAATGTTGCATCCTCCAGAAGTGCACTCGTGGATGGTAATGTTGCATCCTCCAGAAGTGCACTCGGGGATGGTAATGTTGCATCCTCCAGAAGTGCACTCAGGGATTGTAATGTTGCATCCTCCAGAAGTGCACTCGTGGATGGTAATGTTGCATCCTCCAGAAGTGCACTCGTGGATGGTAATGTTGCATCCTCCAGAAGTGCACTCAGGGATGGTAATGTTGAATCCTCCAGAAGTGCACTCGGGGATGGTAATGTTGCATCCTCCAGAAGTGCACTCGGGGATGGTAATGTTGCATCCTCCAGAAGTGCACTCGTGGATGGTAATGTTGCATCCTCCAGAAGTGCACTCGGGGATGGTAATGTTGCATCCTCCAGAAGTGCACTCGTGGATGGTAATGTTGCATCCTCCAGAAGTGCACTCGTGGATGGTAATGTTGCATCCTCCAGAAGTGCACTGAGGGATGGTAATGTTACAGTCTTTTCAACCTGTCAAGGAGTTAATCTCGGCAAAAATATCGGCATCATAAATCATTTGCATTATCCATTTTGAATCTTCGAATTTTGGGACCACTGGACAAGTTTTTTCCGTCAAAAAGTTCAGTCTGGTCCCGGATTCCAGCAGTGGCTGGAACACCTTCCTGGTGACAGCCACCTGACCTCAGAGTAACACAACAGATGCTCATGTTCTAACCCCAAATCAGAACACATCTCTGAAGACTTACTCAGCCCTGTAACAACTTCAGACAGTATTACCAAGGCTGGCTCCTTCTCAGGAAAATTAATGAATAGAAAAAAAATAATTCACAAAAATAAACATTTTATTATTTAGTAATGCAAAGATAAAACATTGAAACATGATGGTGTATCCTACTTGAAATAAAAATTAAAAATGAAAATATAAATGATATCTGAATCCAACGCTAATATGTACAGTTAAACTTGGGTGTCTGGTTGCTGTTGACACCGTCTTGTAGAAATTGTAGCCGTTACTGATGATGTGGGGGGGGGGTCACAGGTGTTGGTGACAACCCAACGACTAGTTCTTCACAGAGTCTATAGCCTTGAATAGTCAGTCCAGATGACAGGAAAGCAGGTTCTTTACCACTGCAAAGATGAGGGGTAGTTGTTTGCGGTTGATTACAATTAATCAGGTAGGTAGATTAAAAAGTGACGTCTTAGGACTTCAGTCCGTCTCCTTCAACACTGTTTCTTTGGTTGGCAGATAGCCCGAGCTGTCATTCCAAGCTAGAAAGAGACAAAGGTTACCCACTGCTTAAGAAATCACTCTCCATGATAAGTACAATTTAATAGAAATGGTGATTATCTAACAGCATAACATGGAACCCAAGACTGAAAGGACTATGTTTATTATTGGTCAAAAGTGAAGCTTTCAACCAATATATCCACTAGAATAGGAGCAGAGGCTTTTATTTACAGTTGTGCTGGGAGCTGTGAGTCAATTGATTACTGTTTGGTCCGAGCCCCACACGTCACCTGTCGGGGTGGAGAAAAACGGGGGGGGGGGGGGATAGCGGGAGCTAGACTGACCCTACCTTAACAAGCAGCTGGCAATCAAACTATCGTCACCATATACTCGCTCGCTGCTCCTATCTGTTGAACTTTTCCCTCACAACATCTGAGTGAAAATCCTGGGGTTAATCGTCTGAGCTTTATTGAAATTAAAGACCTAAATGACCTGAATCACATTCTGCAATTTTTCTGACATCTGAGAAGCAAGATTTTCACAGTGAAGGAGACAGCGTAGAATCAGCACTGCCGGATTTTCCTCTTTCATTGTAGCAGCTCCTAACATTGCTGGTGCATCATCACGATAATAAAACACTGGTGACACTATAACACTTCTTCCTTGAATTACTTCACAATCTTGAAAAAATCTTTGGTTGTGGTGGTTGTTAATGGACGACAAGACAGCAATTCTTCTATGTCTTCTGGACCTTGATACCGAACGTAGGTCATAAGTTGGACATCAACACTAACATCTGTAGACTCGTCCAACTGGACACTAAACTCTCTACACATTCTCCAGAGTTACGATCACCTGGTGTCGTATATCACACGACTTTTTCATAATACGTTGACTGATAGTATCATTTGACAAAGGTTTAATTTTCTCTAAGGTTTCACTTCCACAAACTGTGTGCACCATTTTGAGTGCTGCTGGTTTCATCAGTTCCTCATCAGTGGTGTGTGTCTTCTTTACTGTTGCAGTGTTGCAAGCTACGAGCTATGAAGTTAGTGTTGCCACACTGAGTAAACAACTGTGCTGGTACCAGCATCAAATCTCCCTAGTTTCAGTTCTTGATTTTTCATTAAAAAGAAACTCTGCTCTTTGTTCACACGTACATGGTGCTTTCTAAGTGCCTTCTAAGGGTCTTCAAAGTGTCTTCTAAACTAGCTCTGCTTGAATGACTCATTGCTCAATAATTTCCCACAAATAACACATTGTAGTTTTCCCAGAATTTCTAAATAACCAATCTGGAAAAAATACAGAACCAACAACTTAATAACAGTTATAAAATATCAACGGAAGCAGTAGTAGTAAAAGTTATAATAATAATAATAATAATAATAATAATAATAATAATAATAATAATAATAATAATAATAATTATAATAATAATGAAAATAATTAAGATAAGATCTTAGTCTCTTGGTGACCTAATTTTGTGTGGCGACCCAGCAGTTAAGAACCATTGTTCTGGATAATTTCCTTGAGTGCAGATACATCAAAAGGAAAATTAGGAGCCAAATGAGTGCAGGTACATAAACCCAACACAAATGCGCAGCCAATTACACTTGCAAAACAAACACAGGGATATTGAGCCTATTTATATGTCCATTTGTTTGTTTACCTATACAGTGTGACGTAAGATTTATCATTCGTGGAGGATTATGTAACAAGGTGACGCACCACAGTCTACTTTATGTTACACAGGTCTATGTTATATTACATTGTCTACTACGACTGCTATGATTACTACTACGACTACTGCGGCTACTACTACTACGACTACTACTACTACTACGACTACTACTACTACTACGACTACTGTTACTACTACTGCGACTACTGCTACTACTACTACGACTACTGTTACTAATACTACGACTGCTGTTACTACTACAACGACTACTGCTACTACTACTACGACTACTGCTACTACGACTACTGCTACTAAAACGACTACTACTACTACTACGACTACCGCTACTACTACTACTACAATTACTGTTACTACTACGACTACTGCTACTACTACTACGACTACTACTACTGCTACGACTGATGTGGCTACTACTATGACTAAAGCTGCTTCTACTGCAGCTACGACTACGACTATACTTGCTACTACTACGACTTCTGTGGCTATTTCTACAGCTAATGCTGCTACTTCTACGACTACTGCTGCTACTACGACTTCTGTGGCTATTTCTACGGCTGCTACTTCTACGATTACTGCTACAACTACGACTGCTAATGCTACTACTTCTACGGCTACTGCTACTACTACTACTACAGCTAATGCTATTACTTCTACGATTACTGCTACTACTACGACTTATTACTACGACTACTGCCGCTATTACCACTACTTTTTAATCTACTTTTTATAAGGTCACCGATAGTACTAGCAATAGTGCTAACAATAGTGCTAACAATGCTACTAACATTACTAATAATACTACTACTAACAATGCAACTAACAATGCTACTAACAATACTACTAACAATGCTATTAACAATGTTACTAACAATACTACTGATAATACTACTAAGAATGCTACTAACAATAGTACTAACAATTCTGCTAACAACAACGCTTGTTTCAACACTCATAAATGCTTAAGCAACATAATTAATATTGTATCACTCATTTTAAATTTGGAGGATAAAAAAAACTAAATATATTGAACGCTGAAAAATGATCTTTTATATTAAATCGATAGTGTGGAAAAATCCAAGTAGTGAAGGACTGTCTGTAAGATGGCGGCATCAGGTGATGTTTTATACTCTCTGAACGGGAATGTTAATTATGAGTGTAAATGAGACGTTCCCTGCGTGAAACGATACACAAATACCATGACGTAGGAGACACAGACCATTAAATAACGAGACAGTGAATAATATTTCTATAATGATGGTAACAGCGAGTGATCTACGATGTCTGACCGTGAATAACATAATATGTAAGATGCTTGTAAAGGTTAATGTTGTTCGCTGGAGGAATGAGTAACAGCATCTGTAAGGTGTCTTAAGCCGGACTAACAGTATCCCACCAGAATGATTACTTAGCAAATAACAATATACCGCCAGAAAGACAACTTAGCATCTAACAATATAACGCCAGAATCACTACTTTCCAACTAACAATATTCCGACAGAATCAAAACTCTCCAACTAATAATATATCGTCAGAATCACTACTCTCCAAGAAAAATATACAACCAGAATCACTACTCGCAAACTAACAATACACCGGCAGAATCACTACTCACCAACAAACAATATCCCGTCAGAATCACTACTCACCAACTAACAATATACCGCCAAAATCACTACTCAGCAACTAACATACCGCCAGAATCACTACTCTTCAACTAACATTATAAAGCCAGAATCACTACTCTCCAACTAACAATAAACCGCCAGAATCACTACACACCAACTAATAATACCTCACCAGAAATCACTACGCATAAATTAAAAATATCCAGCCAGAATCACTACTCATCGACTAACAATTTCTTGACAGAATCACTACTCACCAACTAACTACATAACGCCAGAATCACTATTCAGCAACTAACAATATACCGCCAGAATCCCTACTCTCCAACTAACAACATACGGCCAGAATCACTACTCACCAACTAATAATATCCCTCCAGAATCACTACTCACCAACTAACAATATACCGCCAAAATCACTACTAAGCAACTAACAATATACCACCAGAATCACTGCTCTTCAGCTAACAATATAAAGCCACAATCACTACTCTCCAACTAACAATATCCTGCCAGAATCACTACTCACCAACTAACTATATCCCGACAGAATCACTACTCACCAAATATCAATATAACGCCAGAATCACTACTAAGCAACTAACAATATACCACCAGAATCACAACACTCCAACTAACAACATACCGCCAGAATCACTACTCTCCAACTAACAATTTTAAACCCAGAATCACTACTCTCCAACTAACAATAACTGCCAGATCACTCCCTCACCAACAAACAATACCCCCAGAACCCACTTATCACCAACAATAATATCCCGCCGAATCAATACTCACCAACTAACAATTACCGCAATAATCCAACTCTACAACTAATAGTTTTACCGCCTGAAATCACTGCTCACCATTAACATATTACCACCAAATAACTACTCTCCAGCTAACAATATACGCCAGATTCATACTCTCCAACAAAACAGTATACCACCGAATCACCATCACAACTAACAACATATCACCAACTAACAATTAACGCTAGAATCACTACTCAGCAACTAACAATATACCACCAGAATCACAACTCTTTAACTAACAGCATATCGCCAGAATCACTACTCTCTAACTAACAATATACTGATAGAATCACTGCTCACCAACTAACAATACCCTGCCAGATTCGCTACTCACCAACAAACAATATACCGCCTGAATCACTACTCACCAACTAACAATATCCCGCCAAAATCACTACTCTCCAACTAAAAACATCCCACCAGAATCCCTACTCTAAAACTAAACATACCGCCAGAATCACTGCTCTTCAACTAACAATATACTGCAAGAATAACTACTCTAAAACTAAAAATTTACCGCCAGAATCATACTCACCAACTAATAATATCCCGCCAGAATCACTACTCACCAATAACAATGTACCGCAGAATCACTACTGAGCAACTAACAATATACCACCAGAATCACTACTCTCCAACAATTATCTTCCCCAGAATCACTACTCCCCAACTAACAATATCCCGACAGAATCACTACTCACCAAATAACAATATAACGCCAGAATCACTACTAAGCAACTAACAATATACCACCAGAATCACAACTCTCCAACTAACAAACATACCGCCAGAATCACTACTCTCCAACTAACAATATCAAGCCAGAATCACTACTCTCCAACTAACAATATACTGCCAGAATCACTGCTCACGAACAAACAATACCCCGCCAGAATCACTACTCACCAACAAACAATATCCCGCCTGAATCACTACTCACCAACAAACAATATCCCGCCAGAATCACTACTCACCAACAAAAATTTATCCGCTAGAATCACTACTCACCAACTAAAACAATTTATACCGCCATAATCAAAAACTCTAAAAAACTAATAGTATACCGCCTGAAACACTGCTCACCATCTAACAATATACCACCAAAATAACTACTCTCCAGCTAACAATATACCGCCAGAATCACTACTCTCCAACTAACAATATACCACCAGAATCACCACTCACCAACTAACAACATACTGCCAGAATCACTACTCAGCAACTAACAATATACCACCAGAATCACAACTCTGCAAGTAACAGCATATCGCCAGAATCACTACTCTCCAACTAACAATATACCGCCAGAATCACTACTCTCCAACTAACAATATACTGCCAGAATCACTGCTCACCAACTAACAATACCCTGCCAGATTCGATACTCACCAACAAACAATATACCACCATAATCACTACTCTCCAACTAACAATATACCACCAGAATCACAACTCTGCAAGTAACAGCATATCGCCAGAATCACTACTCTCCAACTAACAATATACCGCCAGAATCAATACTCTCCAACTAACATTGTCCCGCCAGAATCACTATCACCACTAACAATATACCCCCAAAATTTTTACTTCTGACCAACTAACAATATACCGTCGGATCACTACCCCCCAAATAACAATATACCGGCAGAGTCGGGTAGAGAACTAACATTATTATCACAGAATCATTAATCTCCAACTAACAATATACCCTCCAGAATCATACTCTCCAAATATCAATATCCTGCCAGATTCACTAATCACCAACTAACAACATACTGCCACAATCACTACTCACCAAGTAAAAATATACTGCCAGAATCACTACTCTCCAACTAACAATATACCACCAGAATCACTGCTCACCATCTAATAATATGCCGCCAGAATCACTGCTCATCTGTCAGCATAGTTGCTGATCCTCTGTATATGTGTATGTTATCTGAGTATCATAGTACCAACAACATGTTTTACAAAATTGACCCTGCCAGGCTCAGTGACTAGCATGTGTGACGTCATGTGATGTTGCATGTGAGCGCTGGGTTCCCGGCCTCCTCATTCCACGTTTAGGACTACAACAAGGCAAAACAACAGGCTGTGCTTCGCTTCTCACACTCTGCTAATATAAGTGTTGCCAACCAACAAGTGTGTTTAACTCCAACTATCATATCTCCACGAACCCTCTCAACACTCCAACTAAAAATATCCCACATGTTCAACATCTGGGTATCTTCATTGTAGACGTCTCGCCATCCAGTTGCTTTATCAATACAAATTCCAGGACATAACTTGAAGACAGTATGACTATATACAGAAGATGAGGTAATCAGTCCCTCAACCTAGGAGTAGGTGCGAAGAGCACCATAGTCTCCACGACTATGGTGCTCTTCGCACCTACTCCTAGGTTGAGGGACTGATTACCTCATCTTCTGTATATAGTCCTACTGTCTTCAAGTTATGTCCTGGAATTTGTATTGATAAAGCAACTGGATGGCGAAACGTCTACAATAAAGATATCAAGATGTTGCACATGTCTTAATTTCATCTTGTCGGTATTATATACCATTCTTGCATAACAATATCCCACCAGAATCACTGCTTACCATGTAACAATATACTGCCAGAATAACTACTCACCAACTAACAATATACTGCCAGAATCACTGCACACCAAATAACATTGTAACGCGAGAATCACTATTCAGCAACTAACAATATACCACTTGAATCACAGTTCTCCAACTAACAACTTACCGCCAGAATCACTACTCTCCAACTAACAATATCCCACCAGAATCACTAATAACCAACAAACAATATCCCGCCAGAATCACTACTCACCAACTAACAATATACCACCATAATCACTACTCTCCAACTAACAATATGTCGACAGAATCACTACTCTCCAACTAACAATATCCCGCCAGAATCTCTACTCTCCAACTAACAATATATCGCCAGATTCACTACTTACCAACTAACAATATGCCACCAGAATTACTTCTGACCAACTAACAATATACCACCAGAATCACTACTCTTCAAATAACAATATACCGGCAGAATCATTACTGTCCAACTAACAATATACCACCGGAATCACTACTTTCCAAATAACAATACATCGCCAGATTCACTAATCACCAACTAACAACATACCGCCACAATCACTGCTCACCAACTAACAATATGCAGCCAGAATCACTGCTCATCTGTCAACATAGTTGGTGATCCACTGTATATGAGTATGTTATCTGAGTATCATAGTACCAACAACATGTTTTACATAGTTGACACCAAAATAGGCTCAGTGATGAGCATGTGTGACGTCATGTGATGCCGCATGTGAGCGTTGGGCTCCCGTCCTCCTTCTCACTCCACGCTTAGGACTACAACAATGCATCACAGCAAGCTGGGCTCTGCTTCTCACACTCTGCTAATATAAGTGTGTTTAACTCCAACGATCATATATCCACGAAACCTCTCAACACTTCAACTAACAATATCCCGCCAGAATCACTGCTTACCATCTAACAATATACCGCCTGAATCACTTCTCAACAACTAACAATATAATGCGAGAATAACTACTCTTCAACCAACAATACACCGCTAGAATCATTACTCACCAAATAACAATATACCGCCAGAATCACTATTCACCACCTAACAATATCCAACAAGAATCACTACTGACAAACTAACAATATACTGCCAGAATCACTACTCTCCAACTAAAAATATACCTCCAAAAATCACTACTATCCAACTAACAATATACCACCAGAATCACTACTCACCAACCAAGAATATACCACCAGAATCACTACTCTCCGAATAACAACATATCACCAGAATCACTATTCTCCAACTAACATTATATTGCCATAATCACTACTCTCCAACAAACAATATACCGCCAGAATCACTAGTCTCCATATAACAATATACCGCCAGAATCACTACACCCCAACTAACAATATCCCGCCAGAATCACTACTCTTCTACTAGCAATATACCGCCAGGATCACTACTCACTAACTAACTATATCCCGCCAGAATCACTACTAACCAAGTACCAATATCCGCCAGAATCACTAATCACCAACTAACAAAATACCGCCAAAATCACTACTCATCAACTAACAATATACTGCGTGAATCACTACTCTCTAACTAACAATATACCACCAGATTCACTACTCTCCAACTAACAATATACCGCCATAATCACTACTTTCCAACTTACAATATACCACCAGAATCACTACTCAATAACTAAAAATATGTCACCATAGTTACTACTCGTCTGTCAGCATAGTTGGTGGTCCTCTGTATATGTGCATGTTATCTGAGAATCATAGTATCAACAACATGTTTTACATAGTTGACCCTTTGCTAGGCTCAGTAACTAGCATGTGTGACGTCATGTGATGCCGCATGTGAGCGCTGGGTTCCCGGCCTCCTTCTCACTTCACGCTTAGGACTACAACAAGGCAACACAGCAGGCTGGGCTCCCCTTCTCACACTCTGTTAATATAAGTGTTACCAACCAACAAGTGTGTTTAACTCCAACTATCATATCTCCAAGAACCATCTTAACACTCCAACTAACAATATACTGCAAGAATCACTGCTCTCCTTCTAACAATATACTGCCAGAATCACTACTCTCCAACTAATAATATACTGCCAGAATCTCTACTCACCAACTAACAATATACTGACAGAATCGATACTCCCCAACTAACAATACACCACATGAATCAATACTCACCAACTAACAATATACCGCGAGAATCACTACTCACCAACTAACAATATCCCACCAGAATCACTACTGATTAACTAACAATATAACGCCAGAATCACCACTCTCTAACTAACAATATACCGCCAGAACCACTACTCTCCGACTAACGCTATACCACCAGAATTACTACTCACCAACTAACAATATCCCAAAAGAATAACTACTTCCCAACAAACAATATACAACCAGAGTCACTACCCACCTAATAACAATATACCACCCAAATCACTGCTCTCCAGCTAACAATATACCGCCAGAATCTCTACTCACCAACTAACAGTACACTGTCAGAGTCACTACTCACCATCTAACAATATACTGCGACAATCACTACTCAGAAAACTAACAATGTGCCACAAATTTCACTGCTCTCCAACTAACAATATACCGCCAGAATCAATACTCAACAACTAACAATATAATGCGAGAATCACTACTCTTCAACCAACAATACACCGCCAGAATCATTACTCATCAAATAACAATATACCGCCAGAATCACTACTCTCCAACTAAAAATATACCTCCAAAAATCACTACTCACCAACTAACAATATACAGCCAGAATCGCTACTCACCAACTAAGAATATACCGCCAGAATCACTACTCTCCAAATAACAACATACCACCAGAATCACTACTCCCCAACTAACATTATATTACCATAATCACTACTCTCCAACAAACAATATACCGACAGAATCACTAGTCTCCAACTAACAATATACTGCCAGAATCACTACACCCCAACTAACAATATCCCACCAGAATCACTACTCTTCTACTAACAATATCCGCCAGAATCACTACTCACTAACTAAATCCCTCCAGAATCACTACTAACCAAGTACCAATATCCGCCAGAATCACTAATCACCAACTAACAAAATAGCGCCAAAATCACTACTCACCAACTAACAATATACTGCATGAATCACTACTCTCTAACTTACAATATACCACCAGATTCACTACACACCAACTAACAATATACCGCCATAATCACTACTTTCCAACTACAATATACCACCAGATCACTATCAATAACTAAAAATTGTCACCATAGTACTACTCGTCTGTCAGCATAGTTGGTGGTCCTCTGTATATGTGCATGTTATCTGAGAAATCATGTATCAACAACATGTTTTACATAGTTGACCCTTTGCTAGGCCCTAACAGCATGTGTGCGTCATGTGATGCC